>BQNB010043254.1:3351-45609 GCA_026074375.1 Tanacetum coccineum
AATTTAAAGGCAAGTATTTCTACAAAAAGAAAACTTGACCTCACAATGGGAAATTATTTTTTCTCGAGTATGAATTACTTTATATACATACAAAGTCTTGTGTTTACTTTGCAACATAACCCGTGCTTCCTATATACAATAAATGTATGTGTCGGTGCATTTATTTGTCAAAATAAGAGAAATCTTATTTTTTAAGGTGTTGATTTTAAAATGAATTTAATCATCTCAAAGTTTCATTAGGAAATGATTTTTCAAGGCATTTGACCACTCAAACAATGTCTACAGCTCTTTAAATAGAAAACGGGACATTATTTGAGGGGAGAAAATGTCAAATAATCTTCTTTAAAAATCATCATGTGATAAAAGGAAAAATGTTTTAAACAATAACGGATTAATATTTAAAGGGGAGTTAATTAAATTTAACTCATTTGTGCTTTATATGTTATATGTTTAATCCTTTAGGGACTTGATAGCAAATCTTAAGGCTTAGGCTAGTTTAATAAACCTTTAGGGACTATTTGTGCCAAAATGAAACTTGTATATGCCTTAGGAATGTTATTATCACAAAATAGAAGGGAGTATATACTTAAGGGGGCATTTGTGTCAAAATCTCAAAGATTTCAAATACAAACACCCCCTACCCGTCCCTCTCATTCACCTCACATAAACAAACACTTAAAATTTTTACGTCCCCATTACTTGAAATCGAACCATCCAAGAACACCCTAATCCATGCGTATCAATCAATAAGGTAAACTAGAAAAGTGTTTATTCTATCTTAATCAACCTCTAAACAAAAGGAATTAACTAAAATCTTGCTAATTGGTCCGAAAACCCTAATTCTTGATTTAGGGTTCTTTGAAAATTAAAGTGAAGTTTTTGTTAAATTGATTGAGGGTTTTGATCTCTAAGGGTTATAGAACACTCGTTGTGTTTGTCTTGATTCCTTGGGTCAAAAATTGAGAAAAAGTTGGAAGAACATTAAAAAGTTCTTGGGTTTTTGTTTGTTTGAGTTATAATGATTCTTTGTGAGTGATAGAGTGTGCTAAAACAAGATTTAACACCAAAACTTGATTATCTTGGGTTTTATGTGCTCGTTTAGGTCAAAAATTGCATTGGTTGAGATTTTTATGGACAATTCATGTTAAAATTGATTCACATGATGTTTATGGTTGCTAAAAGTCATGTTTAGAATGATTAAGATGCTCAAAAAGTGAAGTTTGTAGATTTTGAAAATTTGCTTGGGCGAATTATACTCGTTTAATACTAGGCGAAGTATACCATGAAGCCTAGGCGAAGTATACCATGAATACTAGGCGAAGTATACATAGTACGCTAGGCGAACTATACATTATTAGTACTAGGCGAATTATACAATACACTAGGTGAATTAAACTTTTATTGTACTGGGCGAATTATACACATTAACAGGGCGAATTATACATCAGTTAGACTCGAATTATACACAATCAATAGAACTGGGCGAATTATACATGATGATGACACTAGGAAAATTATACCTTAAAGTTTTTCACTAGTTGATCTATTTAGGGTAATTTTTCCTTAAAACTTAATCTAGTTGCTTAGTTAACTACATTTGACCAATAGTTAGCCTGTTGTCGTTCAATGTTGACTCTCTGATTGTTGTTAAGTTGTCATGTGTATTAATTTAATGCCTAATTGTGTGTGCCTAATTCCTAGTTAGAATTCACAACTTGCATCTAAAATCACTCTTCATAAAACAAATTATCTCACAGTAAAATATATATATGTTTATACATAAACTGTATTTGACAAATCTTAGCAGAACCATGACTACCACTGCTGCTCAACAAGTTGCTCTTGACAATGCATTGGTACAACTTGAGAATCGAGTCAAGATTGGCAAATGCAACCTGAGAATTGATCTTGTAAAGACTCAAAAAGAACCCACCTATCAAGTTGTCTTAGATGCTCTTGTACTTACCACTTGCTATCCTGCTTTCCTTATCACTATAGACATTCTAGAGATATATATATGCATCAGTTTTGGTTCACCATCAACAAGCATGATTCATCTTACAGGTTCAAGATTGGCAAGAAAAGGTTCACTCTTAATATAGAAGTGTTCAGAGAGATCTTCTAGATCTGTCCTAAACTTTCGAATCAAGAATTTGATGCACTTACCTTAGATGAAGAATATATCTCCTTCATCAAGGAACTTGGACACAAAGGAGACATTAAATCTGTCTCTAATGCGGTTGTTGATCATATGCACCAACCATGGAGAACCTTTGCTTCCATCATCAATAAGTGCTTATCTGTGAAAATAACTGGTCTTGACAAGATCCGTCTATCAAGAGCTTAAAGTCTTTAGGGAATGTACTACAAAAAGAATGTTGACTTTGTTGAACTACTTTGGGAAGACTATGTATTCCAAATTGACAACAAAGACACAAAGAAATAAGAAAAGTTGTATTATCCCAAATTTACAAAGGCTGTTGAGGTGTTGTTGTGCCTAGGTATTATTTGTTATCAAGCTTTACTATTTATTTTATGCCAACTATACCTAAAAACAACACTTTAACAGACAGTGTACCCGGTCAAGATGTAGCTTCGTTGGTAAGTAGGGTGTCGATCACTAAGAGCGAGAGCGTTAATATCTAATCTATCAGTATTTTAGTTATCTAAGTTAAACCTAAAACTAATGCAAGAAGGGGGTTTTCAGCCTGAGAGACTGGCACAGTTTTGGGTATCTAACCTAAGATTTTGATGACAATTAACACACACAAGGCGATAGACAGAAGATAAAGATGTGGTGAAGCCTAATGTAAGGGAAACATATTAACCAAATTTATTCCAATTAAAACGCATGTTTGTTTATTAGTGCAATGATAACTTATCTCGAGGTGGCATATCATTCTTAAGACTTAGACGGTACTTCTTCCTAAGACCTAGATACGAAGAATTCTGTTAGAATTAAATGCATCTGCATAAAGCATCCTTTTTATTGATTATAATCTATCTTTGGGATTAAAGAAATGGTGATCTTGTTAAACCCTAGCTCATAGAGACTTTACTAACTTACTGCTTATGGTATTTTATATAAGTGGTAGTTCACTATCCAAACCAAGCCAAGGGAATCAGAACGTTATTTGTTAGAATCATTCTAGGTCACCTCCTATTCTAACTTGTTCACTAAACCAAAGGCACTATCCAATATCTAGTTAAGCTACAAGCGATATCCTTAGATATGTATTGAATGCATATTAAAGCACATAAATGAGTATCATGTGATAAACATAATCAATAACCAACGATAAATTAAGCAATCGAGATAAACAAACCAAACATTGAAATCTTCATAAATATGGCTAATACCTAAAGGGTATCAGCCAACAACCATTATGATGAATACAAATATGTAGGAACCCGATTTAGACTTCACTTCATATAATCACAACACGAATCAAAACAAGAAACTAGAAAAGAGATAAAGGTTTAGAGAGAGAGAAACTAGAGAGATGAGAGAAAAAAGATATATTGAAAAATGAAAACTAGATATTTTCTAAAAAGAAAATATCTATATATATGAGATATTTTCTGAAAAGAAAATATCTAAATATATATATACCCCTACACATTTAATGTGACGCGCGGGATATTTAACTAGGACTCGGGCTCGGGTTTTGCTTGGGATTAAACCCAAAACATATACAATATTAGATTATCTATCGAGCTCGATTCCCGATATTATCCTATTACAACATTAACTAATTAAAGACCGAAGCTCCATCGTAGAGTGACCGAGCTTCCTTGTTCGACTCAATAAATTGAGGCTAACAATCTCCCCCGAAGTGAGGTCTTGAACACGGGAACGAGCTTCCTTTATTGACTCAATAAAATTGAGGCTAACAATCTCCCCCGAAGTGAGGTCTTGAACACAGGAACGAGCTTCCTTTATTGACTCAATAAAATTGAGGCTAACAATCTCCCCCGAAGTGAGTTCATTGATGACACTCCTTCATGAGATCAGTGAGATTGCTTTTGTCGTTTAAGCTCGAGTGTTCTTGGTCTTTGTCTTTGTTCTTTGTTGTAAGCTTGTTCCTTCATGCTTTGCGATCTTGACTTTGAGCCTTTGTCATTGTCTTTATCGTCTATGCCATCTTCCTATCTTGTGTCTTTGTCCAACATGTCATACTCTTTTGCTTATCTTTGAAAGCTTCAATCAGAGTTAGCGGAAGTCTTTGTCTTTAAATCTTGAGCTCTTCTGATAGATGATCTTCGTAGATTGTATGCATGTGAATGGGATTGTAGGTTGCAGTTACCACCGCTTTTGACTGAAGTGTTTAGTTATGATAACGAGAAAATTATTTGGAAATTAATCGACGTGTCACTCGTAAAGTTGTTTTTGTAACACCATCTGAGTAGGAGGAGTGTTCATGGTTTTATCAAAAATTCATCAACCGTCAATTCATTTACTGGACCATCTCGTGATCCAGTTGTCACATGTTTGATTCATATAGAATCTCGCAAGTCACCTACCAAGAGCTTGTTTGATGCTGGACTCAAGCTGGATTTCCATCTTCATTGTGAATACTTTAGTATCACTCGGATTTGTTCTGGCAAATAATCACATTGATATGCGTATGGATCTTCGATAACAGCTTGTGAAACTGATTGATGTTCAACAATGTGTTTGAAATGGAATGTGTCCTAACGTGATTTTGATGATCACTTGGCTCTTGACTCGTTAGTGCATTTTGTTTTAGTACTCGGAGGCTCGGAGCATTTTGCAACATATTCAATATTACTTATCGGAGTGAGCTGTCAATAGATAAGCGTGTCGTCTCTCATGCAATGAGACAAGTTTTGTTAAGAGAAACCGAATGGTGGGAAGGTTGTGCATTGCATCACTGGGTCATGATTGTCGTTTTCAATGTCAGCAATCATGTGTGATTTAACGAGCAATGTATGACCCGGTTTTTGCCTTAAGTTGTGTGGAGGGCTTCTTTCTCTTGACCCTTTATTCATTACATTCTTTTTCATTCTTCAAGCTTCATTGATTACCAGGAGTCATACTAACACTGTTTGTGATTGTTCCAGTGTTAGCTCTATCTTAGTCATCTTTATTCCCATATACATTCATCTCCAATCATACCTAAGTCTGCTATTATCTAATTTGGATTATCTTGTGTAGATCCTCCGGTTTGGTTGGATCATAGGATTGATTCCTAACTAACCACTTTATGACTTCAAACTCGTATAATTAAGATTTGTTGGGTATAGAAGATTCGAACCCATAAACCTTTTCAGCACATTGTGTCAATTAGATCACTATTTTAAATACATTTTTCCCCTTATTTTAAATAATAAACACTTGAGTGTGAATACCTTGTGATTATAATATGTATTAAAATTTGTGGGAGAAAATATTATCACATGAATGGTTTGGAACATTTTTGATAATGTTTTGGAATACATAAATATTGTCGTTGTTGATGTATCCAGAACATTCTAAAACTTGTTTTTTGAAACTCCCCTCAATAATAGGCCAATCTAAGAAATTGTGTCTTTTTGTAACATGTAAGGGATGGGTGTTGGAAACACACAATTTTGAAAGATTATGAATTGTCATCGAGGGAAATTATGAAAAATGTGCTTCAAACTTTTTGAAAAACCAGATGGTTAGTGAAACTTCTCTTCTAACGGTAAGGGTAAGCGCACTGAATGTACACTTCCTTTTTCTTTAGCTAAAAAACATTGAATGTTCTTATAGAACAAACTCAGATCGAGAAACGTTATTTTCTCTTGTTGTAAGGATAAGTTATAAACCTTCCTTTATTTGAAGTCCGGGTTATGTACTGACATTTGCACATAAGCCATTTAGAAAATTAGAAATGACATGTTTTGAAACTATTTGCAACTCTCGCTCGAACTTCATTTACACACCCGTGTCAATGTTAATCGACATTTCTAAGCACGTAAATGTTATCGATTCCAAGAAACATGTCGAGAAGAATCTTTTTGGAAATTGTCTGTTTTTCTGATTTTGTATTTTTCTTTTTGAAGATTTATATTTTTTTCTTTTTTTCTTTTCTCAAAAATATTTACATGGTGATGTTTGATGATGATATCAAGCAGTGTCATTTGTCAGAACCTCCAGATCAGCTGGAGTCAAACATCTCATACCAATCCTTTGACATGTTACTAAACGATCATCAGGAACGGCTCTTTCGGTAAAACATGTCAGTAATTGATATTCAGTTCTGACAAATATAATTCAATTATACATTTTCAACCTGTTCCTTTATGAAATTTGGATAAACGGGGAGTATGGATGTGCTGTGTCATGAATGTTGTAATGGGTGCATGAGATTGCTTTATTGGCTGACTAAGAGTCGCAATACAACGGTATTTTGTTGTAGTTGAAGCCATAATCTTGAAGTTGTGTCCTCATCCACATTACTTGAGCACAACTTACAGATAACGCCACGTACTCTGCCTCTGCTGAAGACATTGCAGTGCAGTTTTGTTTCTTTGACAGCAAGCTTAAAAAGTTTATCACCAAGGAAACTATATCCCTTCCAGAATGATTTCCGAGTTATCAAGGCACTCCCGCATGTTCAGCGTCTGAAATGTGTGTTAGTTCAAATCCAGAATCCTTTGGATTCCAGAAGTCCCTTGTTAATGGTTACCCTTAGGTATTTTAAAGTTCTTTTAACCTCCTGTGATGTGCTTTTGAGATATGTCATGCTTGATAACGTGCCACAATAGCATATGCTTGCCACTAAGGTCTGGATCTACTAGATGTCAAGTACAAAGGTGACCCAATTTTACTATGATAATCAGATTGGTCTACGGGTTCTCCACCTTAATTCTACATCTAGTTGGGTTTTGTAGCCAATGTGATTGTACATGGTGTAACAATTGGGTCCATATTATGCTTTTTCAGAATATTCTTCAAAAGCGTACTTGGCCCTGATTGAGAAAAAGACAAAAAACAGTTGCTAAAAGAAAAAGAAACAAAAATGAAAGAAGTACTTCAAGAGAAAAAAACAAATGGTCTTCTTCTTTGCAGATGAAGAGCTTAGATGCACCGCTTCATCTGCAGACTCTTCTTCTGCAGACATGATTTGCAGATGAAGAGGTAAAACCTCTAAAAAAACAAACGAAACCTTAGTTTTTGAAATACCTTGTGATTAAAATTTGTCATAAAAATTCTGTTGGAGAAAACTTTTATACTTAGCATGAATTATATGGAACATTAACTTGCTCCCCCTCAATTTTACATATGTTTGACACCAAAAAAATAATACCAAGTTGTAAAATGAATATAAAATTGAGGGTTAGCATTGTTGAGCACACAATTTTGAAAGATTATGAATTGTCATAGAAGAATTCTTGAAAAATTGTGCTCAACCACTAAATCATCTTATAACATACAATCTATTGAGTAGTCATTATTATTATTGAGTTGTTATTAAAACTTTTTATAATGTTTTGAATACATAAATATTGTCATGTTATGATGTATCCAAAATCATTAAAACCTTGTTTTTCGAAAAACTCCCCTCAAACATTGACTCATTTTAAAAATGACACCAAATGTAGAATAATTATCGTGTAAAACTTGATGAGGGATGGAGTGTTGAACACACAATTTTGAAAGATTATGAATCGTCAGTGAGAAATTCTTGAAAAATTGGGTTCAACTTTTTGAAAAACCAAATGTTAAAAGACTTCTCTTCTAACTTTAAGGATTAGCGCACTGAAACGTACACTCTCCTTTGTCGTTCGGGTCCGAGTTACAATCTGAGAGCCATTACAAGTCATAAAGAAAAATAGAAATGACATGTTTTGAAAGCATTTGAAACTCCTGTTCGAACTTCATTTACACGCCCGTGTCGATGTTAATCAACATTTCTAGGCACGTAAATGTTATCGATTCCAAAAGATATGTCGAGAATATTCTTTTTGTGAAACATTTTCTGATTTTTTGATTTTGTATTTTCTTTTTGAAATTTTATATTTTTGTATTTGGTTTTATAAAAAATATTTACATGTTGACGTCAGCATTGTTATGTGATGGTAGAATAGTAATTCCAACTCTTGTCGTGATGTAGCTGTCTTGTCTGCTGGAGGAACAACTTTTGGAACCGGCTTTGAACTGGACGGTTCATTGCTGTGGTCGTGAATTCCGAGTTCTGAACTGTTATGATCAGAAGTCATTGCTTGTTTATCATATTAGAATTCCTTGAAGCCCTAGTTTTTGAGATATCAGTCTTTTCAGCAACCAAACTCTGAGTCCTTCCTTTTTGGGAGTTAAAGATGTACCTGCACTTAAGTTAAGAGTACCTGCACTGACATCAAGAGTTTGTTCGCATTCATATTGGTTAGTGATATCTTCATTTGAACTATTTGTGGGTTCACTATCAACCTTGGTTGTGCTAAAGGTGAATATCTTTCCAGTAGGAACCCACCTAAGACCAACTGTCTTAAAAATTTTACCCGTCGGTTTCCACCTAAGACAAGATCTAGGAGGCATTGTTTTCTCATGCACAACGGAAGTCTTTTTGATTGAAAACCTATCTGCTTTTAGGATTTGTCTTTCTGGTTTCTTTGCAACACTTGTTTGCTCTACGTGTTTGTATCTCGTTGTTGTCTTATGGGATGGAACCTTTGCACGTGAGTTGACTTTATTCAGGAATTTTATTACACAAGAATCATGATTTGCATTAAAGATACATTTCTGGCATGACGAGCAAACAAAATGTTTGGAGTCAGAAAAATTTCTAGAATTCCTAGAGTGTTCTGCTATGGGCATAGTCTTTGTCAAGATACAACTACTCTTAGATGCAGGCCAATTCCTAGACTTTTGGTTATTGATCCTAGGTTTTGGTTTTCTACCATTTGCTGTGCTTTCTGATCTAGCAGAAGGCATCACACTAGGTTTGGAATTCCTACCGCTTTTTTGTGTCTTTTTCTTAGCTTCCTCTATGTAGTGATTATGAACCATGTCATTTGAACTAAATCTTGGCATGTTCTTTGAACTATTCCTAGATTCGCTAGATGCAATCATGTGATGAGGTTTTACAACAGTAGATTCTCTTTCCTTAGGCAAATAATGTGTAGTGACTGGTTTTAACAAATCGTTATTGACATCAACTTGGGAGGCAAACCGTGGCTTTGAAATTCTAGGTCGTTCAGACTTAAACGCAGTCGGTTCAAACTTAGTATTCACACTATTTCCTGTTAATTTTCATAACTCGTTTTTTAATGCTGCAATTGCAAATCCTTTTTCTTAAAGTTGAGCTTTAAACTCAGCATTTTGAGAAATCAAAGAAGCTGTGTGTTCTATAGTCTTAGCTCTCGTTGTCTTGATAGAATCAGACAGTTTTTTGTAATGCCTTTTCTAAGTCTCGTTTTCCTTAAGTAATTTAGCCACCTTATGTTCCAATTCGATGTTTATTGTTGTTTCAATTACATCTATGTCATGTTTAATCTTGGCTTCATTACTTTTTGCTTTTGAAAATTGACCATGTTGCCCTTCTTTTAAAGCTTGATTTTGATATTTAAGTTTAAGATTAACACAATGAGCTTCCATTCTTAAAAAATCTTTTTGAAATTGGGCAACGGTCTTTTTGAGACAAATATTTTCAGATTCGAGGGATTGATTTGAGAGTTTAGTTGTCTGGTTATCAGTTAATTTACGCTAGTTCGAGTCTGCTCGTTCGATCGTTGAAGTTTTCGCTTGTTCGATCCAAACGTTTTTCCACTCGTTCGGTGCCAACGTTTTGCAACACCCAAAATGAGCCACGAAAAAAAATGCTTACCGAATGCCACAAAGAACCCAACCAAACTGCCGATCCCTATAGGCTTATCACAACAAAAAAAACCACGAAATCCACCCGAGGCGATTGATACCAATTGTAGGTTCCGATTTACACTTCCACTTCATAACCCACAACACGAATCCAAGAAACTAGAGAGAGAGAGAGAGACGAAAATAAGAGAGAGAGAGAGAAGAGTTGAGAGAGATGAGAAAAAAAAAGATTTAGATATTATGAAAAGAGATATTTTCTAAAAAAGAAAATATCTATATATATTTAGATATTTTAGAAAATATCTAAATATATATATACCCCTACACATTTAATGTGACGCGCGGGATATTTAACTAGGACTCGGGCTCGGGTTTTGCTTGGGATTAAACCCAAAACATATACAATATTAGATTATCTATCGAGCCTGATTCCCGATATTATCCTATTACAACATTAACTAATTAAAGACCGAAGCTCCATCGTAGAGTGACCGAGCTTCCTTGTTCGACTCAATAAATTGAGGCTAACAAAATATAATAATCAAATCAAACAACGTAAAATAACCGAGTTAAGCGAATGATACTAAAGATCGAACGATTATCAAGAGTATTGAATTACAAGGGTTTCCCTATGAATTAAAGCACGTTGTTGCACCATTTTGGCTTCGTTTATCTTCTAAAAATTGACATTGGTGGTTAAAAGCACACCTAAAACTGAGTTTAGGATTTTGTATTTATAGAGTCTGGAAATAGGTCGATACGCCGTATCGAGTGATATGGGATATGGCATATTAGGGATTTCTTGGAGTAAGGACCACTTCAATATCTTCTATAATATTTACCTTCTGATAACTTGAATACGGCGTATTGACTTCTTCTGGATATGGCGTATTGGATCTTGTTTCCTTTGTGGTCTTTGGTGAGTACAGGCACAGATACCCCGTATCTTCCTTGATAGATACGGCGTATTGATTGTCAGAACAGTAATCTTCAAAATATCTTCGTTTAACCTCCAGAATGCGTGCCTTTTAGTTAATCTTCACCAAGTACTCCATAATTACTGCAATTCTCAAATATAAACGATTAAGTAACAATTCTTTGCAATAATTATACAAAATTGGTTAATTACATGGGATAAATGATGCTATAGAATAGACGTTATTTGATGTCATCAAATATCCCTCTACTTGAATCCTACTTGTCCTCAAGTAGCCTTTAGAAGTTTATGAAAATGTATCCCTAAGGATTTTTCTATTTAAGCATTTATTTGATCTATTACAAGTACACAACAAACACCTCACAAAATAGGAAGATGAAAACACTCAAATCACTCAACTAATCTATGTGGTAACATGCAACTAATTCGCTCAATGTAGGTGTCCTATGGGCTCTAGGTGTAGTCCTATGTATTGAGCATAAGATCTTGATTGATGACTAGTGTGTGAAGATTAAGGTGTAATTAGTGTGTGTGTTTAGAGAGAGAAAGTACCTAACTTGCCTTTTGATTGAAATGAAATTGTTACATCTAATCATGGCATAAATACCCTATTTATAGCCTTATTAGATTCTTGACTAAACTTTCCTAACTTGATACAAATAGTCCCTGCACTTTATAATAGTGCTTACAAGTAGAACATTTCTTTATTTCTAACATTCTCCCCCTAAATGATCTACTTGGGTACTATCCTTATTGTGTTTTTGATGACGACTTCTTCCTTATGCTTGAACACTTGATTCTGAAGTAGTTTGTCATTTTCCTTTTCTTCGAAGCTCGAAAAAGCTAACAATTCTTTATGAAAGCTAAGAACGACCTTGTAATATATCTCTCCCGATATAATTTTCTCCCCATATATGATACTTTATCTCTGAAGGTATCAACTCTACTTTCGAACTCAAAATCAGCATTCTCAAAAGCTAACTTGATCTTCTTTAGCAACTTGAATCTTTAACAGCTTATACGAAATCTTTATCTTTAAACTTGATCTTGAATGTAGATTTCAATCATATAATGTTGCTAACAAAAGATCTTGAAAGACGATGATATTGATTGAGCATTTCTTTGTAAAAGACTTGAACACTTGACTTTTCACATGAATCTTCATACTCTTTAAGCTCCCCCTCAATCACATATCCATCTCTTGAATATTGAAGTAGTAAACTTTGATTATCTGAAGACAATGTTGATATTCTTAAGAAGTAATTTCATGCAAATGTCGAACCGACTATCTCGATCAATCTTTGAAGTTAATGAAACACTACAGCTTATTCAAAACACTTGATGAAGTAACCTCAATCTTGAATACGAATCTTATCTTCTTAATCAAACTACTTTTACCATTATAGTTTCTTTGATTTAATTTATTTACTAGTATCTTGATTTGTCCCATATATTCTTGCTTATATCTTCTCCCTTTCATATACTTGAATTGACCTTACTTTTCAAGCTTATATCTTCTCCCCCTCATGATGATTATGATTCATCATGAAAATCATGATCATATAAGCTTATAAAATAAGCTTCGGGTGAAGTATATCCTTTGAAGTCCATGAAAATGAAATCAAAATCTTTTCTTTTCTCTTAAAGAATCAAACATTCACCCCTTTATAAACAAACATACTCCCCTAAAATAACCCATAAGCTCTCTTAAACCAACAAATATGATTGCTATCATTCTTGTGAAGGTTGAAAGAAACTTTTGTCATTATAAGATTTGTTGAAGAGGTCATGCTTGTGAAAGGTAGAAATATTGTTGATGTATGTTGTAGAAGATGAAATGGAGAATTATCAGAGTAAAAACCATCTTCCACATTAACCATGAATTTCATGTTGATACAAAAGTTGGACGATCCTTGATTAGATCCGGATTAGGGGTAATACGGATCTGTTAGGCTCCAGTTCCTGTATACAAACTTGATCACCGAATTTCTCACACACGAGAATCGATAATAACACAACTACACTTGATGTACAACTAACAACAATAGATTACAGCAAGATGATTTCTTGAATGAAGTAAGAAGAGAATCAAGATCATTTGCCTAAGTAGCGATAACCCTCCTGAGCCCATTATCATGAACTGTCAATTGCATAGATGTAGTTGTTAATTACATTATGTGAGCGCGAATGTTATAAATAGATCTATTGGGATTAACCTCCCCGTTTGGGTGATTAGCTATCACTGGGAACGAACGTTGACCATGTCGGACTTGGATGTTGCGGGTTACAACATCTGTACGGGCAAATAACTGCTAAAATAGCAAATATAGGTTGAGCTTCGGTGTCATGAGCTTAGTGCAACAGTAATCTGGTTTTGTGATTGTTGGCATCTGTTGTAACATCACGGGAAAGTCTTGCGGTCCTGCATAATTTAAATACATAAACCTATGAATTCACCAACAATTTTGTTGACGTTTTTAAGCAATGTTTTCAGGAGGTCATTAGGCACGAGATGCCAAGGATGCATTGGATTATGTTTTGGATTGCACTGTTAAAGATATAGGTGCATCATGTTTTGGGAAATCTATGTTATCTTTTGTAATGTTAAACAAAGAACAAGTAAAGCTATAAGCTTTTGTAATATGTCTTTTATTTAAATCCAATGTATCAATTTAAACGACTTTTGTGTCGTTCTTATATATATCTTGTGCTGTTGATCTTGAAGTAACATGCCCCGGATCCTTATTCCGCTGCGACCCATTTTGGGGGTGTTACATTGTGTAATCTTATGGGATTTTCCTTAGATTTGCTGCATTTGATTATATACTAAATGAAGTAATTAAATTAATAAGTGTAAGATGATTTTGTGTAAAGTTAGGGTTTAAAAAGATTTGTACACTTTTTCAAGTTGCATGTGCTTTTCTACAAAGTTGGGAGATAGTAAAGAAATCATGTTTTGAGATAATAAGAGGTTTGAGAAAAATGGTTTGTTATGTTTTGTCATTAATAAAACCTTAGCCTAAGTTGATTGTAAAACGTTTTGTTTTAAACCGGTTTATTTGTATTAACAGACTCAACTTCTTGGGCTTTTATAAACTTTACTTGTTTGGTTTCGTTAGGTGATCCTTTGGTACAATTTAAAAATAACCCGGATTTATCTCCGAAAGTTTTTTGAGAACTTATTATTTTCTTAAGTGAGTGACTACTATCATTAAATTGATTTAGCCTAGATATTTCCTTTCTAAGCTTCTCATTTTCAAGCTTGAGGTCTTGATATAATTTACATTCTTCAATTACTTCCTTACCTTTTTCTAACCTAGATAATTTATCTCTTAATTCTAGTGCTTCATTTCCTAATTCTACTTTAGCTTGTTTTAAAGTTTTATTTTTAGCCATGACTTTTAATCCTAATTTGCATAGTCTACTATATTCACTATCTAAGTCATTTTCGTCTAGTGATGATTGGTCATCACTAATGTATTCGGTTTTGGAAAGTACCTCATTGGAAGCTTTAGCTATAAGACACTTTTCGTCATTTGTTTTTTCATCTTCAACTTCATCGCTATCACTCCAAGATCCTCTAACAAACGCTTTTTGGTTTTGATATCTTAATAGTTTTGGATATTCTCTGACGAGATGATTTGGATCACCACACTTAAAGCATTTTCTTTCGCCTTTGCCATTTTTGTCGTCTTTATTTCTTTGTAATGA
Organism: Tanacetum coccineum; assembly: GCA_026074375.1. Lineage (NCBI taxonomy): Eukaryota > Viridiplantae > Streptophyta > Magnoliopsida > Asterales > Asteraceae > Tanacetum > Tanacetum coccineum. Next base: position 17,805 of record BQNB010043254.1, read on the forward strand.
TTTTCTCTCTTCATATGGTTGTCTTACAAATCGTCCTCGTCTTTTAAAGAATTTCTTGAAGTCTCTTACGGCCATGGCGTATTCTTCATCTTCACTATCGAAGGTTGATCTATTGTCATCACTAGATTCCTTTCTAGCTTTTAAGGCAATAGATCTACTTTGTTCTCTTTTGCTTTTGACGGTTTCAGAATCCTTCTTAATTATTTCTTCATAAACCTTCAAATTTCTAATAAGTTCGTCTGTAACACCCCCAAAAATATGACAACGCAGCGGAATACCACATGGGGTGCTACTTCATAATACACAGCGCTAGATACAAGAGAACGACCTCTAAGTGTCGTTTGAAAAGTAATCTCGTTGATTTAATCAAAATCTGAATTTGATATAACAAAATGTCCCATAATTGCATCACAATGAAAATTTTTTAGTCTTTTTTCATCAACTTTTACCGTAAATATTTTTGTTTGTATTATATAATACTTAATAAAATTTATACCAATGAAAAACACATTCAAAACTTTATTAATTCATATGTTTTGCATCAAGTATCATATAACACTTAAGAAGATTTTATTAAAGGGTCAAAAGTTGAATGAAAAAAGACTAGAAAAGTCAAACCGACATTTAATGTGAGCGGATGTAGTTATTGTGTTAAATTTAGCAATAGCTTTATTACTATTAATTCCTCTTACGGAATCGTGAATTGTTTCATATTGTTGAATTAAGACGATCTAATTTATTACTTTGGACTTGATTATTTCCTTGATGAGTGATTAACAAAGTATCCCAAATTTTCTTTTGTGTTTGACTAAAAAAAATTCTTTCATATTCTTTACGTGGTTAAAGCTCTATAATTACCATTTTGGACTTCATTGTTTTTGCAAGTTTCTTTTAAGATCAGTGTTTTGTTTATGATAAAGGTAAAATTTATCCTTTTTGTTCGGGATTATTTTGGTCGGAGGAAAATCACCATCGGTTATAACATGTCAAAGATATAGATCATTTGATTCACATAAGTTTCGAATTATTTTTCCAATTATTAAATACTTTCTCTTTTCAAATAGTGGTGGTGTTTGCATAGATTGCCCTTCTAAATATTTTTCCGACTCCATAGATCGATTCCAGTTTTAAAATACAATTTATTTTAAAAATCTTGTTTTAACGTGGCTCTGATACCAATTGTAGAAAACTAGAAGGGGGGTTGAATAGTTTACCGCTTTTTAATTTAAGGTTTATGTTTGTTTGTAAAAACTTAGATTCAACTTTTTGTGAATTCAATACTTGCCCAATATGAACAATATAAATAAGTAAGAGTAAATAAAGGAATAAGAGATAAGAGTTGGAAAGATCAAACCACAACACAAGGATTTATAGTGGTTCGATTACGAAGCTCCTCTTCGGCCTACTCCACTCCTCGAGCACCTAACTCGAGAGTTTTCTTCATAATGTCAACAAACACCCTTATGGCGGAGAAAACCCTACACAACGTTGCTTACACCGATTTACGACACAAAGCTAAATGTCGAGTTCTAATCTTAGCTAAAACTAATCTATCACAACACAATTCACGACTTCACAACTTCACAACTTTTTCACAACTTCAAGACTTCCTCACAACTTCACGACTTCACTTCACCACACTACTTATGCCACAACTAACTAACACTACTTGGAAGGATCACCAAGATCTAACTATACTTACAACAATCACCAAAACCTAACAACTACACAACTTTACAAGATATACAAATGATTTACAATTTATGATATGGATGCAACAAGATTGCAATATACACTTGGGGTGTAATACTTCTTCACTTGATGATGGAAGTATTCTTCTCTTACACTTGAGGAATTGAGCTTGGATCACTTAGAAACAAAGCTTTATGATTAAATGATCAAAGGATTTTAAGAGTATGTGTGGGCATATTTTCAGAACAGAAAGACATGATGATGCCAAAAGGTAAGAAAATTATGGGGAAAAGTCTAGTATTTATAGGACAAACTGGGGGGAGCGTCTACCTAGGTCCGGTCCCCTTAAATAGGTCGGGCGGCCCTCTTAATTTTAAGGGGGTTGGGCCGTTGTGTATTTTAAGGTGGCCGCCCTAGTCTGGGGTCCCCAGTTTGTCTCTGTCTGTTGTGAGGGGGAATTTTTGGAACTTTTCTAGCCGTTTTAAGTACGAAAATTTGATCTTTCAAATTTTATTTGAATAAAACATTTCTTTTATTTATAGAAAATGTTTTGTAATGTTTTAAAAATGTTTACAACATTTTATAAAAGTGTGAGGTTAAATAAAAATTTCCTTTTATCATAAAATGCATTAAGCATTTATTTATTCATACCTTTAAGTGATGTATTTATTAAAATGAGAGTTTACTACTAATTACTTATTTACGTTTAATTTTACATTAAACGTTTTTTTATATTTTGTGATTATCAAAACGTAAAGATGTGAAAAAAATATTAGTAATGTTTTTAGGCATTATATTTTTATCAACAGTTTGATTTGGTGATACAGGGTAAACGTTTTGTAGATTTGACAGGTTTGGCCCCTCAGTTTGTATGGTTTGTTTGCATAGATCGTCCTTTGTGGTGTAAATGACATAAAGGAGTTGGCAGTTTCAGCCCTTGAGGTTGTATACTTTAGTTGCATGGAAAGTCCCTAAAGGACTAACGGTGTAGTGGGCTTAACGACAGTTAAGGTTGTTTAGGTTTAAATGATTTTGGGCTTGTTTGGGCCGGTTCAATTTTAATAGGGTTTTGGGCCCTTTAAATTTCAAATCCCTTTTAGTTATGTCCTTAATAGCTTAATGGGCTGCCCCGGCCCATTAAATGGGTACGGGTGGGCCCATTAAGTATTCTTCGGTATCGGCTTCGGTTTTGACTTTGACTTCTTGGGTTGACTTTGACTTTGACTTTTTTACGCTTTTTTCATTCTGTGCTCGGTTTTGTTGCGTTGGCTTCGTTTTTGTCCTTTTCTTAGATACCCGTTACCTGCATAATACAAATGCAAAACACACAAATACAATGTATTCTTGGTATGTTTTTAGTCTTTTAAACACGTTTTCCTAGGTAAATGGTATGTGTAATTAAGCACATACCAAAGCACATGACATATACTTTTATTTTTTTCAAGTATACGATTTCTCATTTCTCTCTTTCTATTTTTCTCTCACAAATCTCACTTTCTTTTTTTCATCATTCTCAAAAACATCATATGAAGAAGAAAATTTTGATCTTTAAAAGTTTTCAATCATTATAAAGATACTCCCCCTTAACATATGCCGAGAAACAATTTTTAACATGAAGCTAAAAAACGTAAAAATACGGATATGTGAAGGTGAAATGCAAAACAATTTTCCATTTCTGTTTCTTTCTGAAAACTTTTCAACAACATATACGGACACTCCCCCTCGAAAAATACCATATCTTCGTTAAAACCTTTATAAGAGAGTTCCTTTTTGCACTTTTGAGTCTTTTATTTCTTTAGACACTTTCCAAAAAATACATCGATTTGAAGACCTTTTTAAAATTGATTTTATCTTGAAAGTACCATATTTTAAAATCCGAATCGATTGTAACTCATCAACTTGAGATCATTGACTTTTAAAACAAATTGACTTTATCTTTTAAGTACCACATAAAGATTTAAAAAAATATTTGTCAATGACTCAAGTCAAAGAAGACTTCTCTTCTTTTTCAAAGTTAGATGCACTAAAGCGTACACCTTCTTTTCTTTAAAGCACGGGTTATGTACTGAAATGTACACAAGCCATCAGTTTAAGCTCGGGGTTCGTACTGATTTATACGAAAGCCATCATATTAAGCGCGGGTTTCATACTGACATTGTATGAAAGCCACCAAAAAATCTTTTTGTGTTTTCTATAAAATTTGGTATAAAAGAAAATCTTTTTGTATTTTTTTTTTAAATTTTATATAAAATAAAAATCCTTTTGTCTTTTCTGAAATTTTATATACAAGAAAAATCTTTTTGTCTTTTCTAAAATTTTATATAAAAGAAAATCTTTTTGTCTTTTCTAAATTTTATATAAAAGAAAATCTTTTTGTATTTTTTCTAAAATTTGATAAAAGAAAATCTTCTTGTATTTTCTAAAATTTATTATCAAAAAACATTCGTGGTTAAAGAAATTATGTATCACGGACTCATCTGCCCACTTCTCAGATAAAAAACTTAAATCGAGCTTCAGGCAGAGATTTCGTGAATAAATCCGCAAGTTGATATTCAGTACCAACGAAATATAACTCTATTGTTCCTTTTTCAACATGATCCTTGATAGAATGATACCTCACATCAATGTGTTTTGTGCGAGTGTGTTGTACCGGATTGCACGAAATTGCAATCGCACTTTGTGAATCACAGTAAATCGATACTTTGTCGTAGAAGAAGCCATAATCAGTCAATTAAGTACGCATCCACAAAACTTGAGCACAACTGCCAGAAACAACAACATATTCAGATTCTGTTATAGAAATGAACGAATTCTGCTTCTTTGGACGACCAACACCTAACTGGTCGCCTAAAAATTAAGGCATTGTCATATTGTACTTTTTTATCTATGTGACATTCACTGCATGGTCTGCCGTTTGAATAGGACAGTTAGATCAAAGCCAGGAATCTTTCGGATTACAAAGGCCTAATTATAGTCCTTTGAGATATCGAAAGATCCTTTTAACGGCTGACACATGATGTTCATTTGGATTTTTGCCTGACATCTAGCACACATATATGTTGCAAACATTATATCTGGCCCCTACTCAAAGTATGGTACCATCAGACGATCCATATCATACCATGGATATTCAGTAATGATCAACTGGTTTTCCAACTAAATCAAGTTTGAGTTTAGCTTGTTCAACCATGAGAGTGGGAAACCGTATCAAAATTTTCCATTCCAAATCGTTTCAAAATATCAAGAATGTTTTGGATGATTGATTTATGAAAATTCCGTTTCCCCCCCCCCCCCCCCCCCCCCCCCCCCCCCCCCCCCCCCCCCCCCCCCCCCCCCCCCCCCCCCCCCCCCCCTAAAATTGATTTATTTGAAGCCCGAGAAAGAATTTCCTTTCTCTTATCATACTCATTTTAAAACGTTTTACCATTAATTCTGAAAATTCCGTGCAATATTTTGGATTCGTTGAGCCAAATATAATGTCATCAAAGCTATATTTGAATTAGCATTATATGTTTGCCCTTACTTTTTATGAACAAGAGTAGTATCGATTGAACCTTTTTGGAAACCGCTATAAATCAAGAACTTTGAAAGAACGTCGTACCATGCCCGAGGTGCTTGTTTCAAACCGTACAGAGCTTTGTCGAGAGCATACACATGATCTGGATATTATTTGCTGACAAAACCTAGAGGTTGACCAACATATACTTCTCTTTTGAAGAATTCCATTGAGAAAACGCCGTCTTTACATTCCTATTTTGTTGAAAGACCGTTGAAATCCTTTATGAGCAGCATAGGCAAGAAATAAGTATTTGCCTCAAATCTAGCAAACTGGAGCAAACGTCTACATCATAATCATGCCTTCTTGGTTGACAGTATCCTACAGCTACAAGCATTTGCTTATGTCTTGAACAAACCAAACATGCTTTCATCTTTCTTATCCTGGAAGAGCCATTTGGTTTTGGATGATGATCTTGCCTTGGGTCGAGGAACTAGTCTCCATATTTTAATCTTGAAAATTAATTAAGCTACATCTAGCATTGCAACTGACGCAGAGAGTAGCTTCTTTTAATGTTTAGCCACATGAGTAGGCTCAAATATCTGCTTAGCAAAACATGCGCAACAAACATGAATTTGCTATTTGTCCCTCTTGTTACGAACATCGACTTTGGATCAACAATATTATTTTATGAAGTGGATGTTACTTAGTCCACTTTTTCTCATGTGGGTATGGTTGATAGAATGTTTTGAACATGTGAAAGGGATCATGGAAGGTCGTGCTTGCATCAAATAAGCAGTTCAATAGTTTTTTTTTTTTTTTCTCCATTAAACACATTGTGTGACGTACTTGCTTCATTCATATTAGGAACACTTTCATTTGAAATCGATTGAGTATTTGTTGGAGGAACCATTACTTTTGCTGAACTTTGGTGAATGTCATCATTCAATGAAGATGAAGAAGATTCCTCTTGAAATGATTCAAAAACCTCATGAAAAACTTCTCTTTCGTGCAAAGGAATTTGGTTGTTAGAAGTTTTAATTGTTCGTTGCGGAGGAAGATTTCAGTTAATCTTTGAAAAATCAAATACATCGTAAAATTGTTGAAATAAATCTTCTAAATCTTTCTTTGGAAATTTCTAAAACTATGTGAAACCGTTGGATTTGAAATTTTTTCCCGGTCGTTTAACTATTAAACCGGGTTCTAAACTGAATTGTTTAGAAGCCATTTCTAAAATCTCATCAGAATTCACATTCACGCTCTCGTGTATTTTTCAAGCACGTTTATTATAAACTCTGAATGTAGCAGATTCTTTTGAATATCCAACAAACACTCCAATATCCCCTTTTGCCTTGAGCTTTCCAACATCATTATAATTATTGAGAAGATAACATATGCGGCCGAACACATGAAAGAACTTGATGTTTGGTTTTCTTTTGTTAATGAGCTCATAAGGAGTTTTATCAAAACGTTTGTGAATAATTGAACGATTTTGTGTAAAGCAAGTTGTTGCGATGGCTTCAGCCCAAAGAAACAATGGTAAGTTTGCAAATGTAAGCATAGTTCTTGCAGCTTCGACTAAGGTTCGATTCCTCCTTTCCACAACACCATTTTGTTGTGGCGTTCTTACAGCAGAAATTTGTTTAGAAATTCTGACCTCATCAAAGAACTTAGCAAGAGTTTTGTTCTTAAACTCAGTACCATTATTAGTTCGAACACGTTAAACTTGAACTTGAAGATTCACTTGGGTTTTCTCTTGATGAATGAAATAATGAATTCAGAAGCTTCATCTTTTAAATGAAGAAAGAATACATTGTGTACCTGAATAATTCATCAACCCCCCCCCCCCCCCCCCCCCCCCCCCCCCCCCCCCCCCCCCAACAACTAAACAATATCGCTTTTCGTTAGATACTTTCCAACGTGCATGGACCCATTTCGAACAAAAATCGTTTTTGGACTTATGACGTTTCCGATAAATCTTCCCATGTTCACAAGCGGAACACTAATGATCTTTTCCGAATTTCATCCTAGGAAGACCTCGAACAAGATTGTTTTTTACAAGGTTATTGATTGTTACGAAATTCAAATGAGAAAGACGTTGATGCTACAACCAAGATTGTAAAGAAGAAACCTTTGCCAGTAGACAAGCCGAAGAATTTGATGTGATTTTGTTAAGAGCAATAGTATACAAATTCGACGAACGATCACCGGTAAGCAAATCTACACCATCTTCATTTCGAACAAAATATGTAGACTTTCGAAAAGCAACTTCAAGGCCCGTGTCACAAAACTTTCCAACGCTAAATAAGTTATGTCCTAAACCTTTGACATAGTAAACTTTCTTGATCGTCATGGATCTAATAACAACATCTCTATAGCCAGCAATTACCGCAAAATCATTATTGCCAAAGCGAACCGTCCCAAGAAACTTTTCCACAAAGTTTGTCAAAAGAGCACGATTACCCGTCATATGCTTTGAACATCCCGAATCGATGATCCAAAGACAAATTTGGACAATCTGCAATAAATAAAACACCAAAGACACTCAACAAACTTTAGGTACCCATTTAAAAATAGGTCCCGATGAGTTAGGTGTCTTAGAAATTTTATCTGTTTGACGCTTGACTTTGGGAATCCATTTAGCTACGGGTTCAGCTAACGGTTGCATTTTAGGAAGCCACCTAAACAGAGTTCTAGGTAAAGATTTATTCGAATTACTCCTAGAATGCACATTCAAAGAACACGAGGCTTTTTCCTAAATGGCATCTTGCTAACTTGAGATTTTCTAATACTTACATCATCAAAAACAAACAAATCATTCACATCACAAGAAGCATACAATCTAGAATTACAAGAAACATTCATAGCATCATTACACGCATAAGCACTTCTAGTGTCTTCATGATGAGAATTATTACATGACAACAAGTCTTTGCGAGAATATCGCTTAACATCTTTGTTCAATTTTGAATGACTAACAAAAGACAAATCAACATTAGAAGTATTAGACGACCCTTTCTTCTTCCATATAACATCGCTATGCTTAGGTCTTCTAACACTACTTAAAGTGTCTAAATCTGAAAAATGAACAAAATCTCTATTAGCACGCAATACATCATTATTCACTTGTTTGTCATTTTGTTTTGATGATGTTCTCTTACGTCTTTTTCTTTTTGTTTTATTTTCAACATTATTTGAAGCACAAGACGTTTTATACGCTGAAATTGGTGAAACACTTTGTGACACATTTATTTTAAACATTCCTGGAGCAATCACTTTTGATTTCTCCAAATTATCACAACCTTTTTCAACTTCTTGACAATCATTTTCACTTTGATTTTCCGATTCAGAAATTGCATTTTCACTCGACTCAAAACCTTTTGATTTCAAAGACTCAATTATTTCCAAATTTTCTTTTTCTTTTTCCAAAAGACTCAGTACTTCTTCTTCTAACTCAATTATGATCTTTTCTAAAATCACTGTTGGAACATATGGTTTGAGTGAACTTGTTTGCTGAAACGGAGAATCAATCTTTTCAAAATCTGGATTTATTATCTCTTGAAAATAATCATCCGAAAAATTTATCTTTTCATTCACATAACTTGCATTCAGATTTCCATAATCATATGCAAACTCAATTTTATTCTCTCTTGCTCTTTTAAATTTCTCAATTTCCAAAGCTTCATTCGAATGAGTGAGAAACATCGGAGTATACCCTAGACCAATAACCCTCTCATCGTAAAGACTAGGTCTCAAATCTTTTGCTTTACAAAAATAACTTGGATTTTCAAAACCTATTCCTTTTCGACCATCATACATTTTATCCTTAGAAGGCATGATCATATGTATTGTCTGACTCGTTTGTCCGATTTTATGAAGTTTGTTTTCACAATCATTCAATCTTTCCAAACACTTTTCAATTTCTAAATCCTTGTTACGCACACACTCTTCCAATTCTAAAATTTTCGTTTCTTTTTCTAAAATTTTCTCTTGAAGCCTTAGTACATTATTATTCATCTCAACTAACTGACGACTCATCTTATCAAATAAAATCTCTTGTTCATCAATCTTTTTCCTATGTTGTTTATCATTATCACAAAGAGCAGAATATCTAATCATATATTGATATCTTTCTTCCTCAAGTTTAGCATATTGTGCTTGACATTCAGTGTGAGTATCAATCACAACATGTTTGACTTTGAGTTGTTCTTGCAAAACTTCCGTTTGAGCAAGCAAATCAACATTTGTTTCGTTCAACACTTTTATTTGTTCATTAAATTCATTGTTTTTCTCCTCAAAAGTGTTTACTTGATTCTTCAAAACATCATATTTATCTTGTAAATCCTTGTTTTGATTTTCTAAATCTTTGCTTTGTTGATTCGCTTTCTCAATACGTTTCTGACATTTAGCAATCTTGTGGTTAAACTTCTTAATCAATTTATCAACTAAATGATCTTTGTCTTTAGAATTATTATGATCAACTTCTAACTAATCATGATCTATTTAAGATACAATATGATTTTCATTAAAATTTTCACTAGCAGATTCAATTGCATCATGAAAAATTTCTTGATCATCATCATTGTTCACAAATAAACCATAATTAGTAGAGTTATCATAATATTCTGAAGTTTCATATTCAGATTCACTTTCAAAATCAGATGTGTAATAAGATACCTCAGCAATGGTTTCTTCTGCAGATGATGAACTTTCCTCTGAATCTAAAAGAACATATTCCATTTTAGCCATGAAGACTATATTTTCATTGATCTCTTGATCTAAATCACTACTAGACTCCATCTAAGCTTGGTCCTCAGCAAGAAGCACTTGTTCATCACTATCTTTCTTAGCTAGCAACATCTTTGTCTTGTAGTAGTTGTAGTCTTTGACCTTTGCTTTCTTGCAGTCTTTGGCAAAATGTCCTTCCTTCTTGCAATTATAGCACTTAACTTTGCTCATATCCCTTTTCTTCTCATCAGTTTTCTTATCCTCTTTCTTTTCTTCTGAATTCACGTACTCTTGTTTCTTGTTTGCTGAAGAAGAAGCTGAAGAAGTTCTCAAATTGTTGTTTGTTGGCTTAGCATAATACCTCTTTCGATTAAAAGCTTTTGCTAACAACACGATAATCTTTTTCAAATCACTAATATCTTCATCATCACTTCCTTTAGATTTTGATTGAACTACAACTTTCTCTTTGCGCTTGCTCACTTTTGTTTTCTCAGCAACCAACGTTAATGGATCTGAAGTAACCACAACTGCTTTCTTTTTATGGCCCATTGCTTCATTCACATCACCTTGGTTTTGCTTCATAATGTTATAAAGAGCATCAATATTGATGTCCATTAAGTTCTTGTTTTGTCTCATCATTGTGCCATACTGTTTCCATTCTGGTTGCAAATTGTTCAAAAACTTAAAATTCAACTCACAATTATCTTTCTTATAACCACACTTATTCAAATCATTAATCACTTATAAGTATTGAATATAAGTGTCAAGCAACAGCTCTCCTTCGGTAGCTTTGAAAGTCTCATACTTATACAAAACTGTAGCTTTCCTATCTTGTTCACCATACTCAGAACCAAGCATATGCCTTTCAAGTGCATCCCATAACTCTTTAGCAGAATTGTATCGTTGCTATCAATGAGAGAATAAATGTCATTTGGAAGCCCTTGAATCAAAAGAGATCTTGCAAGACGATCAATCTTTCGAGTCTTTTTCTCTTCAGCTGTCCAAAATTTAGGATCTTTAAGAGTAGGAGGTGCATTTGGTGCGGTTCCAGCAAGTGACACTTGAGCAACAACACGCAACGGGTGTTCACCATTCTTAATAGAATTTATCATTGCTTCCCCATCTGTTTGCTCTTCAAGATAGTTCATAAATTGTTCACTCCATTGAGAATATTCACCTTGATACAACAACGGAATCCGCATTGTCGAACCGATCGTAATCGCGTTTCGACTCATCTTGTCTCGAACAAATATCCTGATACTCAACGAATAATCCCGACAAGCGTGCTCAATTAATCACCACAAACTAATATCCTGCGTACAAAAATTATTTAAGCTCAATTAAAATCGTAGACCAAAAATAATCCCAAAATCAAACCTAAAATTATAATCACACTTGCAGTATCAAACCCGCAATTAAAATCATGACACCAAAATTATTCCTAAAGATTGAACCCAAAATATCTATTTATATTCTTTTCTTTTTTTAAAAAAATTGGCTCAATACTTATACACCATGTCGTGATGTATGACTTAAATTATGTCAAATATCATTTGGCCTACTCACACATATTATTCCAAAAATACACCAGCCCTAGTAATAGTGACAAATCCCGGCCCAAAGAAAAATTATGCCAGCCCGCTTATTTTTATAAATGTTCCGTAGACACAAAAGGCCCAACAAATGTAATCCCTAAATTCTGGTTATAAAACACAAACCCTAGTAGTCACTACACCAAATGATACGCCTCTATCCTATTCTCAGTCACCAACTAAACAAGCACACATCTTCAAATATTTCTAGATCCTCTCAAACTACAACAAATCTCACAACAAAAATCACTATCACCCTTTTTTTGTTTCTAGATATAATCGAATATAAAAAACAAAGCAACCCACAAATATTTGACTTTTGTTCTTGCTATTCACTACCAATCACGAGTAAGTATTTTCTTGTGTTGTTTTTGCAAATTCAAAACAAAAAGAAGATGAGAGCACTTTTGTTCTTGTCCTATCTTTTGTGATTTTTGAAAATAAAAAAAAAGTGAAATCTTTAAAATAGATCTATGAAGACTTGGTTTTATTTTGTTTTAAGAAGAGCTTTTTAGTTCTTTGAATCTCACACGAGATAAGAAAACCAAACTGAGATCTAATTTTTTTTCTTGTTTTCATTTTTCGTTTGATAATACCGAAAGAAAAGAAGGAATGAAACAACTTTGTTTTGTTTTCTTTTCGATATTTTGAAAATTAACAAAAGTTAATACTTCAAAAGGATCTATGATGAGATGTTGTGTGTAAATCTTTTCAAGATTTGTAATAACCACATATAGACACATAAAAAAATGAGATCGTTGTTCTTTCGAATCGTCCTCTCTTTTTTTAATAAACTTTCTGTTTTTATTAGTTATTGATGATGATTGATGAGGAGGATGGGAGTTAGATCGAGTCGGATTTGTTGTGGATAATGAGAAAAGTTTGGTTGAGTTTAGATCTAGGTTTGCATGTGGTTCTTAGTTCAAAATATGTTAAAAAAGAATAGATCTTGAATGGTATTTTGAAATACTTTGAACAAATCTGAGATCTTTGCATTTGTGTTCCTTGAATAGATTTCTGAACATTAACCTTTTTGATTTGATTTTAGATATGTTTCTTGCTTAGATCTGATATGTTCTCTTATCTCCTCATCTTTTCTGTTTTGATTTGGGTTAAATGAGGTATATTTTGGCTTATGTATTTGGTATAAATCACCCTTTATACTGGTACAAATCGCCCTTTATACTGGTATGAATAGCCTTCTATGCTTGGTATAAATCGCCCTTTAAACTAATATAAATTGCCCTTTATACTGGTATAAATCGCCCTCTATACTTGTATAAATCGCCCTCTATACTGGTTACCAAAACACGTTTTGGCCAGATTTTGACCAAAACGTGTGAAATAAAAGCGCGTGAACAGTAACACACATTTTTGACCAAACAGAAAGTCAAACTTCCTCCTAAAGTCAGTTACATAATTAGTTACAAATCTGTTACAAACTTGCTATTTTTTTTAAATAAGTAGTTTTTAAGCCAAATAAGCACTAAAATAAGGCGATCTAAAGCAGATAAGCACCAATATTAGCACAAAATGCATATTTGGAATTTTTTAAGCACAAAACTTAGTCCCCTTACAAATCTGAAAAAAAACAATTATGATCTTATAAGCAAATAAATTACAGAATAAGCACAAGAAATTGCCGATAAGCTGAAAATCTGCAGAATATATGCTCCTCAAACTAAACTGATAAGCACTGATTAAGCCAAATAGTCGATTGAATAAGCAATAAGCACTAGGAATAAGCAATTAGCAGAATTTAGATAGAAAACCCTGAATAAAACTGAATAAGCACTCGCAATAAGCAATAAGTTTACGAATTAAGCTAAGTGAATAAGCTGAGAAGCACAAATAAGATTTAAATCTAAACTGATAAGCACAAATAAGCACGAGAATAAGCTGAAAATAAGCTGATAAGAATGAATAAGCTTGAAATAAGCAATTTTTCGATCTCTAACACAAACAAACACTAAAATAAGCACTAATCCGCAATCATTGGCTCTGATACCACATATTAAGCATATAGATCTTGATTGATGACTAGTGTGTGTAGATAAAGGTGTAATTAGTGTGTGTGTTTAGAGAGAGAAATTACCTAACGTTGCCTTTTGATTAATTAATATTGATACAACTAACCATGGCATAAATACATTCCTTATTTATAGCCATCTTGGTTACTATACTTTCTTAACTTGACACAAATAGTCCCTCCACTTTTACAATAGTGCTAAGTAGATATTTTCCTTATTTCTAACACACTTCCGCAAGCTTTGATAAACAAAAACTTCCTCAAAGAACATCAAACACATGAGTACAAGTAGATCAAGTCACAAGGTCTATATTGAGGAAGATTGTCAGCCTTCAAGTGATATCAAAGTATGAGTATGTTGGTTAAGAAGTGTTACAGTCAAGAAGTATCCAAGTTTATTTCAAGGCTAAAAGACCAAGATATCAAGTTAAAGTCACAAGATATCAAGATAAAGATCAAGTTCCAAAATCACAAGAATGCAAAAGGAACTTTAAAAGAATTCCCAAGAGTACAAGGTTCCAAGATCCAAGACGCCACAAGAATTGAAGCCTTATGTGCAATGACCACCCCTTAATGGGAGATTGTTAGCCTCGTTTTTAGTAAAGTGATGGTAATTATTTATTCCTGAGCTAGTATAAGAAATATTAGTTTACGGAATTGCATAAATTATTTGGGCCCTAAGTTATGGGCTTACATCCCCAATTGTGTTGTTTAGTTGGGCCAAGTCGGTCCATAGAAAGCCATGAAGGGCCGGTCGCCATCTTTATGTATAATTACATCCTCCTAGCTTGTTAGGAGGAGGGTTGGATATTTCTTTCTATGTTGAGCTTCTTTTTCTTTCTTCATATTTCTCTCTCATACCTCTTTCTCTCTCTAGGAATTCTCTTTTTTTCGTGTAGGTGGGAGTGTATTGTATAACAATTAATTAGTTAGTTTGTTGACGAATTGATATACCAAGGTTATTCGTTTTTTGTTGTTCGCTTTTTTTTATTTCACTGTATCTTTTAGGCTTTTAAAACTGACATAGGACTGTCAAAATCAGTCGGTTCATGTACTATTTCTATAATTAGCCTCCTCAAACCGATGTATGGTTGCACTTAAAAAGTAAAGTGTCGAAGTTATTATGGGCGTTAATTTTTACAACACGAAACACGCCTTAAAACGACACTTATGACGCATACCAAAAGATGAAGTTAGTTAAGAATAATTCATGAACCTTAAAACGTCGGATGGTCCCTTTTCAAAACAGGTGTTTGCAATTACACCAACACAAATGAACCTTAAATTTCCTATGAAAGGTGTATATATAAACTGTAAAGGACGTTGATAAGGGAATACTAAAACGCCATGAAAAAAATAGATTTTCGTAAAAAGATTTTCTTACGTGAAACGTACACCTTTTGGCTACACCCACATATTTTTGCACCCTGCGTACTTGTTTCATCAGATATTAGTCAAAAAATATGCCTTTCAATATTGTACAAAACTTGTTATGTTTAGCTATTAAACGTATTGCATCTGCACATAATTACAAAACCCCCAACGCCATTAACCGTTAAACAGAACATCTGTCCAAGATACATGCAGTTTTGATCTCCCAAAATACATTTCACCAATCACTATTAGCTTTCTACATACACTATTGAGCTTTATATGCCACATGCAAGGTGTATAAGTCAAATTACAAGTGCATTGGCAGAAATAATTACTAAAACTTAAAATGTTCGTTAGTCAATTATAACGTACTACATCTGCATATAACTACAAAAGCCCCAAAATGCCATTAACCGTTGAATGAAATTCTCTACCCAAAAAACATGAAGTTTTTATCTCCCAAATAGATAACACCTAATGAAAACACATTCTGCATACCTATATAGTTGATCACATGTTTACGCATATCTATTTTTCTATGCGAATTTAACACGATATAAAATTCTTAAGTTACAGAAAACCTACATAACATAACATAACACGTTTTAAGAACATCACAAATTTAAACAAAGTCTTAATACGTTAAGAAGAAACATTCGGTCATATCATCACCTACAACTTATCGAGCGCTAAGCTATAAGATGTTTCCAATCTAAAAGTAAATACTCAACCCGATACCTTCAGCTTGTTACCAAAAAAGCCAACAACGTTAAGATATCATAAAAGCGACTTCTGCTCCATTACTTTACTTTCTTCTTCTTTGATTTGGTTGTTTTGTTTTGTAAAATCGTCTCTTTGCACATCTGGTCCTATTTTCATTTCTAACCATTGTATTTCTCGCATCTTCGAGCTTTGCTGATTCTGATGATGGTGGAGTGCCTGACACTATAGAAGAATTAACATGCCTTAAAAATTAGCGAAGACTTGCATTTCTTTTAAAGCAGTAAATATGAACATAAGGGTGCAAACATGTGAGTCTTTTGGCGGTTTGATTGTTCTGTCAGCATCGGCAGCTTTATCTAACACAACATCTAGAGTGAAATTAACTACTCCTATTTTTCTTGAGGTATTGAATTGAAATCGGAATATCTGACTCTTCCTTTGATACTATTATCTGTGCTAGAATTCATAGGGCACGGTAGTTTTGTCAGAGCTTCCCAAACATTTCTGGAATGTTCATTGTCGATAATGGCATGGACACTCGGGTGAAGAAAGTGAGCATTATTGCTACTGTTTCATCTGAAACAAATGCTTTAAAGTGATACCTGTATGTTTAACGTCGATATTCAAAAATGTCAGCGTTAGTTTTCTCGTTCAATATGTTATGTCGGTTGTTAGGAGGTTACCTGTAGGTAGGCTCTGGTTGAGGCCCATGATCTACGCACTCCCACACTTCATTATCATCCTTGACCCTTCTCGTACACTCAACACATGATGTATAATGCTAGTATCTTGATCTTTCGACATTGGTTATTGTTGCTTCATAGGTGAACCTGACACCCTGTAACCATAAACAAACCTAAGTATTGTCTAAAAGATAATGCCATACATTCGTTAATATTTTTGGACTAACAAGTGGAATAGGAAAAAAATGGTGATATAAGTTTATGGACTCTTTGTATCATGATATTAACTAGGGATTGACCTTTTACGCTGTCTGGGTTTTATCAAAGCAACAACACTATAAAATATTTGTTCCATAGCTTTTCTTGGTCTGGATCTTCCAGGCGGTATTTGCAGACCTCAAGCGGCGGATCAAGGTTGTACTTTTGCTTGTATTCGTTTCATATTCATATGCAAATAGCTAAATTATGTGCCTGAAATTGTTGATAAAAATTAATCATGCGAAGTTTGATTATGATGTATGTTACTTACTCTGCTTGGGACAGCTCTACTTTTGGGATGTCCGGATTGATGTAGTAGTGAGTTTCCGGTAAGGCCGATAATTGTAAGTTTGTAATGTTAACGGTTAACATTATAGGTGCATGCTTCTCTTAGGCAGAAAATATTCTTTGGTTACTTTAAGTTTCAAGTGACTACCTCAATATCGTGACACTCGGCAGGAGCTAGCAGCAATAACGACAGGACCTTCCATCGTTTTAGCCGAGCTCTTGTCAAATTCCCGCGCCATGTCGTCCCACATTATGAACTCAGTGATATTTCCATTGTTGATGCAACAATTTTATTAGATTTAAAGAGTAAGGCGTGTCGCTTATTTTATATGTAAAATTTGTTGGATACATGAATTTGCGTACTCTAAATTTTCAATGTCAACCTTTCCTTTAACAATTTGCTTCTTATTGGGATCTTCGAAAATAACTATCCCACTGATCGAACACAAACAATATAGTTTGTCCACATAAAGAAGATTTAAGTTAGATGTTTTGTTTACAAAAGAAGAACAATATATCTATGTGTTACCTGTTAGAATAGGATGTTAGATTTTGCCCTGGCTGGGGTATCTTGAGGTTGAGCTGATAATACGAAACAAAGTTAAAGAAATGGTTTGGAAATCCAGTCATTGTTATTTTTTCAAACTAGGCGTATCTTCTAAATATGAGACTCTTTTTGTTCTCGAGAGTCTGCTGCCACTAGCTGGTTGGTTCGCAACTGAAATCAACAACTTTATAGGTGAAACCAATTTTGAGGATCGGACTAAAGTACTCAATGTCAATCGTAGTCATATTTGATTGTATGGCATTGCCCTATGCACATTAAGACATCATAAGACAAATATTAGTAGTTCATATAGATGTTGCATATTTAAATTCATCGAATTTACCTCTCTGTCAAGCAATATACAACAATAGGCAATTGGCGTTGGCTTTGGAACGTTTCGGGCTATCTATCAACGATACACTTTGGCTTTTATAATTTTTCTGTACCTTGGTTTGAAATGTCTAATATTGTACTCTGCCATTCTAATAACAACATTAAATAGACAAAATTTAGTATGAAACAACAACACTAGCAACAAAGAGTAGTTACAATAGTGTGGCAAAAAACAATATGACTCAAGTAACGCCTTTAATAAGAAACCTATTCGCATCTCTCACTACCAACACATACGTCATAGAAATACCATAATGCTTCATCATGACAGTTTAATTTCTCATATAAAAACCCTATTATATCAGTATAATAATAGAGTAAATAAGAACCTAATTTCAAAGAAATATGTGTGGTTTAAATTTTTATTAAGATATTTTTATAAAATATATTTTTTGTTGTGTTCGGTAGCTGATTTTTTCTGTTTAAAAAGTAATTTTGGTACTTCAGCCGATTTTGCTCTTTAATCCCTCCGACAAACCAAAATCCTGAATCAACCATGCATTCAATGTTCGCATCAAATAACATCCAAAAAAACATCCAATAACCTCACCAACAATCTGTCGAAACAACCGGCTAATGGTTAACATGAAGCTATTGACCACCAGTACAACTCCATACACCACAAAATTAGCGAAATGCTTAAACAATCTAACTGATAAAATTAAAATGTTCTAAAACTCAACAACTAACAACTTCATACACCACAGATTTTGCAAAATGGTTCAATAATCTAACTGATAAAATACAGATATTCTAAAACTCGACAAACTAAAATACCATTTGATAAGTTCCACTTTATGTGACCTCTAATTACATGAACATGGCAAACCTAATGGACCAACAAACTAAAAGCCCCTGGTTGCATGAACACAACACAGTAGCGCACTAACAAACCAAGAACTTCTAGCAAACAAACCACCAAGACTCAAACTAAATTACATAGTTACACCTTCGAAACCGCATACTAAATTTCACATTCTCTAAGCCCTAAACTACACACAAATTGAAGAGGCATAAAAAAGAAGTTGTTAAACATACCTAGAACAAAAGAAGCTCGAAAATTGTTTTTGTGAATGGCAAGATAAAGATAATTTTCCCTTTAATAACCCTTAACTACAAACAAAATATCAGACAGTCAAGCTACATTACATAGTTACACCTTCCAAACTACACCCACACTAAGGAAGCATAAAAAGAAGTTGTTTAAACATACCTACAACAAAGGAAGCTTAAAAAATCTTTTTGTCAAAGGTAAGATGGAGATTCCACGGCACGATGGATCACCTACTATTTATAAAAATCCCAACCAAAGATTCTACGTGTAATATATATTGCTAATGAAATTGATAATAAAAAAACATGTGTTAATCATGCAACTAACCTTAAAATTTAAGTGACAAGTTAGTGGAAAACCCACTAACAACAATGGTGGGAATGGTGAAACCGGTTTCTTAAATCCACTTAGCCGACGGGTCGACTTGGCTTGGCGTTTGAATAGTAGCAGCTCGATCCACGACTCCACAATATACTAGAGCCATCGCCCTCCCTCTAGCCATCCTCCCAACTGTTGGCTTCATAATAGTACCGATTTGAAAGGTTCTCTTCAACAAATATTATATAGTATAAAAACCCCTTTTTCTAAAAAGGTCAAGCTTGAAAGTGCGACTACTCGACTCTATCTTTTTTGACACATGTCCATTGCTAGTATGAAGATTTGATTGAGTTTAATCATTAGGGTGACCTGCAAAATATTACAAAATACCCACCCCACTAAAAACCATTTGGTCTTATTTGCCAACACTTGCCTCGACCGGATCGGCTATAACGGTCGTGTATGTGGACATGTGCTTTGCTCGACTTTGAGGTTTCGTACTTCGATTACTATTTTTCTTGAAAGGTACCTATATATATTTTCGTTTTATGCATTTTAAGTTCAAATTTTTTGTTTATTATTTCAAACACTTGGTTCTAACTAACATTGAAATCCTTTAACTGTGATGGTCGTTTGATCAGGTTTTATGCAATGGTAAGCGTTTCATTATTTGTGATGTATTGTTTTGTCTTTGCTTATATTGTATGCCATTTTTTCTGATTTACTTATAAATGTTTTGATATAGGTATTTTCATGACTATTTATTTCTGTTTTAGATGTATAATACAAATGGCATTTGTCCTAATTAGTAAATTTAGCATGTAGGGTGTTATTATAGATTTATTATTGACACTTCTCATATTATGTCTATATTTGTGTGGATTGTTGCTTATATTATGTGGATTATGATTGTGTCGTGGATTGAAGTTAATATTGTGGTTGTGCTTATATTGTTATGACATGCTCTAGTTGTTATAGATTTATTATTGATAATTCTCATATTGCATCTCACATGATCGGTGATTTGATACAAAAGATTTAAGTTTTTTTAACGAAAACGTATTCACCCTCCCTCTACGTATTCCATACACTAGAATCCACTCATCACGAGAATAAACTTCTTTAAAGATAAACCCTTTCGATGATAATGGAAGTTTTGTTTGGTTCAACAAGAATATTCAAACTTCTGAGTATGATTATTCTAACATTAATGAAAGTTCAAAGGAGCAGAGATGGTTTAACATGTTGGTAGATGAAAATGAAGAACAAAGGAGGATGGGGTAATCAAGTAAGCTCAACAATCATGTTTGCCAAAAAACTAAAAAAAGATTCAACATGGTTAGTCTGTTAAAAGTTGAGCTCAAAAGAATTAAAACAGAGGGGTATAAAATCCTGAAGAGAAATGCCGAAAGCATCACTAAATTGGAATACAAGTGGAAACAATATAAGATGGCAATGTCTGATGACATAGACTGGATGAATCCCAAATCAAGTTCTGAACCATTATCTCGATCATTCACTGACTTCACCAAACCACTCCCGTTGGTTGGACATGATGGCATTAAGAAATTACCAATCAAAGACTTCTTCAACAGGGTCTTGGATTATTTGATGCATGGAACCAAAGAAAGAAAGTATGCTCTTTCATTAATCGACATATGTTTGTTAGTTTTCCTAATGTCTTGAGGCAACTATGGTGTTCTAGTTTGATTAGGCTTTGTGTTCACTTTATACATTCCTAGAGCAATTGTGACAACTGTGTTTTGAGCAGGTTAGTCAAACTGTTAGTTTTGACTTGAACATCATTAGGTGTTATAATAATTATGTGTTTATGCGATTTTATGTGAGTTGGCTACCAATCCATAGAGCGTGATCGTCTCATTGTGATTGAGTTTATGGTTATTATGGACATTTCATTTTGTTCACATTTAAGTGACAATGAAAATGATGGTATAATTTTATTAAGTGTACGTATTACGTATTTACTTAATTAAGTATTAGGAATTGGTAAGTGTAGGATTTAAGTTTAGAATTTAGTTAGTAGATTTTAGTATTAATAAATTAGGAAAAAATAAAATTTAGAAATGGAATTATTTTATAATCATTTAAATTAGTTTTAAAGTTAATGGTTTTATAAATAAATAAAGGTTTTATAAAATATCAAAAATTTGAGGGTTAATAAGTAAATAATAATATTAAAAAAATATATAAAAAATATGTATGTGTGTGGGATTCGGTCAAGAGAAAGAAAATGGAAAATGAAACATTATAACCCTTTAATAGGTATTATTCTATAACCTTTTTATCAAGTCTATAACTACAAAACTCCAGGTTTTTTTCTTGTTTTGGTCGACCGAACTCAGCAAAAAGGAAGAAGAAAAAAATATTTTTTTTAGCAAAAGCTTGGTGGTGATTTGTGTTATCAAATCAAAGGTATGTTTTTTAAACCCTTTTTGATTCAATCTTCATTAGTTTTTCATGTAACAATTAAGTGGTGGAATTAAGGTTTTATAAAATCTGTAAATTAATGTAATTAAACTAATTAGCATTGACTAGGGATGAATTATAAGCGTGATGGTGTGTTTGGTTAGGTTTAATTCGCGTTAATTTACAAGTTAGGGTTTGGCAGATTTTAGGGCTTCCCTCCCGCCTAACCGTTCCTCTCAGCCCCCCCATTTGCACCTCCCCGCGCGCCTCTCATCCCCCGCCGCTGGCCAATCTTTCCCCGGACCAGACCACATAGCCACATGTGTTGCCCACCTGCACACCGTTCCACATTCTACATCGCCTAACACCCACCGGTTTAGCCCGTGTTTCACTGTCATCTCCATCCTGCCGCTCCCCCTATATACGACGTCTCATCCCTACTTGCTCCAATGAATAACCAGTTATCCATAATAGACAATAACACCCGCTAGTGTGCTACACATCTGCGCTGGCCCACGTAGACTCTCTTCCTCACCCCCCATATCCTCCCTCACACGTCGCTCCCTCTCCCCCATCTCGCACCCTCAGATACGACCCATCGCCTTGTCACCCCCCCCTCCCGCGCAGCCATGCTCGTGATTGCCAAGCTTTTACGTGCACACACCTAATTGGTTCCCTTGTCGATCATGTAATCGACATGCTTTCGAGTAACATGTTGTACACCCCGAATGCCGCTACCACTACTCCCCGGCCCCCTCTCTCTGACCCACTGCCGTCGCCCCCATCCGCCCTACGTCTCGCCGACCCCAGCACGTTTTACTATTCTGGTGCGCCGACGTGAGACGCAGAGTGAAATCGCAAGCGGATTTTTACATATAACATTCCAATCCCCCCTCTACTATGTATACGCCTTAACTACCCCCCAGATAATCATCCACGATCGCTAAAGGCATACCTTCACCTAACACTCGTATCCCGACTCTGTACACCATATCGGCCCGTATTTGTTAGACACATTAGATGACGCCAACTCTGCAGACAACACAAACCCCGTGCTACAATTCCATCCCTGACATCACCTTATTTTGACCATCTAGATCTTCCTACTCGCCCCCCCACCGATGTCGAACGCCACGAATCCTGTAACCCCTCCCTAGTGTCTGTTGTTATTCCCCCCGCCGCGCTCTATGTAACAGTCCTGCCCGCCTGTGTGTCTCGACGTCACGTGGCGAATCCAATACAAACTTGGCATCGGTCGTGCAGCACACTTCAACTTACTAAACATTTTCGCTTGTTTTCTGACATCCCCCCCGCTATTTGCCGTCGCTCGAGGTCCTTACGCCGTGCAGATTTCGTTAACATTCATACCATTATCTGTCGCTTTGTCACAGCGTGCTCTATACATATTTCACGCTTCAAAATTAATCCTGCATCGAGCTGCGCCTTGCGATATCCCTCCTAACCACCGCCCGCCACCCACCCCGATCCTGTCACCCGCCCCACTTGCTCCCAACAGCTTTACACTGCCTATCCTCCTCCGCTTCGGCGAAATACCCTCACCAATAGCCGCCCCCCCACTGTGTCCCCACCGCCGCTACCCACCTATTGAACCATCCCCCGTCTCACACTGATCCCCGCCACTTGCCACTCCCTGTAGTATCCTCACCAGAATACCATACCCAACCTACCTAACCCGTCCTTGAAAGGCAACCCATCGCATCACACTATTGTGACCCCTACTAGTATATCAATAACTAAATCATCAACCCAGAGCTCCTTCTAATCTTCGTGAAGCCTACCACCATGGTGGTCTGGCACATCCCTATGTTCCCCTATCTTGCTAACCGGTTCTATGGGACCCTTTGATGAATAAGTCCTACACTAAGTCGAAATATCCGCTTCAATGCACCCCCCGACCAGTATAATCGCAACGCACGAGAAAAGCTGAAACACAGAACCACATCTCCCTGCGTCAGAAATCTATCCTCAGATATATCCTCAGAACCACTCCTATGTCGCATCCGACGTACCAATTGTATCTGTAATAGGCTCTCATTCGAGGGCCCGCGACTCTCTTTTTGTTTCCTCTCAGATCGCTAGAATCTCGCATCATCCCCACACCTAAAGAGACACAAAACCTCATACGCCACGAATGATACCAACCAGCTTAACCCACCCCCCCATCCACGTCATAAAAGAAAACAATCCCACGAAAACCCCGGACGACCGGGCTGACGTGAGAGAAGCGACTAATAACACACGTAAACGATAATCCCCCGCCCTAGTATCTCACCCTCCCTATGTATCTAACTCGGCCAAGTAGACATCCTACCCAGCTCTACGTACCTCCATAAGGGAAGCCATACCTCCACACCCACCTACACATCATGCTAGTGGTCAGTGGCGGCTCTGGTCGTATCCTCGCAATACACGCCCAGCGCCCTCCAACCCAATCGGAGCTTTTTAACCATGAATCCAACACTAAACACCCCTTGGCGACGCTGATCTCACCCACCCTCTGTCTAGACCCATATCTAATATTATCAAGTTTCACAACCATAAGCATAAACCCAATAAGCTCTTAATGAGCCGAAATTAAGAAAGAAAATGAGAGATGAAGTTATAGAACTTTGAATGTTAGTTTAGAGCCCAGAGATACCCCAATCGCCGTGAGTTTCAAGTGAACCTCAATGCAACCAAAACCCTCTCCTACTTCTGTGGAGTAGCGGGTTTCTTTTATACCCCTAGCCATCTAGTTGGCGTGTGGGCTTTTCTACTTGGGTCGGGCTTGGCTAAACTTGGGCTTTGAGCCCGAAACACGGACAATATTAGATTACAATCCAAGCCTGTTGAACCTGACTAGCCTATTATAATGGCAAGACCTAGTTTGACTTTATAAGACGACTCACATCTTGTTTGACTTAATTAAAAATAAGATGCTAACAAGAAACAAAGAGCATTGTTGGAGGTTCTGGGAGCGATTAGCGGTGTAGAAGATGGATGTAAGATTCCAAGACGAGACATGTCTTGTAGCTCAAGCACCAAATGAGGTATGTTCCGAATCCTCTTACTTTAGTGATGAAAACTCATCAATAGATGATTTAGCTTTAGATAATGAGTATGACAAACTATGCAAAATGAGTTTAAAGATAATCACTAAAAACAAAAGATTAAAAGCCACTAGAAATAGTCTAGAAAACGAGCTTAGAGAATTAAAATCTAAATTGTCTACACTCGAGAAAAACAAGGGAGTTGATCTCGATGTGTAAAATGTCATACACTTAAAATTGAGAATGAAAAACTCAAAGAAGAATTCACTAGATTAAATAGATTTGAAAAGAGTACACATTGTTTAATTGAAATGCTAAGTAATCAATAACCCTCCGATGATAAATTAGGATTAGGTTTTAATACATTTGAAGCATCATCTAGTGGAACTAAGGAAATAAAATTTGTGAAAGCTCAGAAAAAGGTGACTCGGGATGAGGTCATAACTATGGGCGGCCCCCAAAGTGCTCAGGCGGCCCCCAAAGCAAATATGAGACCGCCACCAGCAACGCCTGAATCTGAAAAGTGTGTTTCTTTTCAAAAATCTATTTTGGGTCCTAGACCAAAACACATAATTGTAAACAAGGTCAAAGTTCCTGTTGCTAGTGACAATGAAGTCAAATAATTTTATAAACCATTGTCTAAACCCGGAGTTGGATTTTCGAAACCTAATTTTAGATCAAAAACTCCACATCATAGAAGAGTCAATAATAATTATCCTCGTGCCAAAACACCGCAACCAAAATGGAACATTGGTCGACAAAATCGACTTCATGGCTTTCCCGTAACTTGGAACAACTTTCCACGTCAAAGTTACATGCCTGGGAAATGATTCTCATTTTCCTCATTCCAACCTGTGGAAAACTAGAAGGGGGGTGAATATTTACCTTTTTGATTTAATGTGTATGTTTGATTTGTAAATTTTAAATTCGACTTTTGTGGAATTCAATGCTTGCACAATATGAACAATATAAAAGTATATGAAGTTATGAAAGTAAGACAGAGATAAGATTATGAACAATATTCAAACCACAACGCGAGTATTTTTAGTGGTTCGGTAACGAAGCCACCTCTTCGCCCTACTCCACTCCCCGAGACCTAAACTCGAGTGTTTCTTTCACTATGTTCAACAAAACTCCTTATGGCGGAGAAAACCGTACACAACATTGCTTACACCAATTTCCGACACTAGGCTAAATGTCTAGTTCTAATCTTAGCTAGAACTAATCTATCACAACATAACTTCACGACTTCACAACTTCACAACTTCACAACTTCTTCACAACTTCAAGACTTCCTCACAACTTCACGACTTCACTTCACCACACTACTTATGCCACAACTAACTAACACTACTTGGAAAGATCACCAAGATCTAACTATACTTACAACAATCACCAAATCTAACAACTACATAACTTTACAAGATATACAAATGATTTATAATTTATGATATGGATGCAACAAGATTGCAATATACACTTGGGGTGTAATACTTCTTCACTTGATGATGGAAGTATTCTTCTCTTGCACTTGAGGGATTGAGCTTTGATCACTTAGAAACAAAGCTTTATGATTAAATGATCAAAGGATTTTAGAGAGATGTGTGGGTTGTTTTAGAACAGAAAGAATGAGTGCAAAATGTGAGAAATTATAGGGAAAAGTCCAGTATTTATAGGACAAACTGGGGGGAGCATCTACTTAGGGCCGGTCCCCTTAAATAGGTAGGCGGTCCCCGTAATTTTAAGGGGGTCGACCGTGTATTTAAGGGGGCCGCCCTAGCCTGAGGCTTCCCCAGTTTGTCTTTTGTGTAGGGAGAATTTCCTGGAACTTTTCTAGCCGTTTTAGGTCCGAAAATTTAAATTTCAAAATATTTATTTTGAATAAAACATTTCTTTTAATTATAGAAAATGTTTTGTAATGTTTTAAAAATGTTTACAGCATTTTATAAAAGTGTCATGTTGAATAAAAATTTCCTTTGATCATAAAATGCATTAAACATTTATTTATTCATACCTTTAAGTGATGTATTTGTTGAAATAAGAATTTACTACTAATTACTTGTTTACGTTTAATTTTACGTTGAACATTTTTATATTTTATGATTATCAAGACGTAAAGATGTGAAAAAAATATTAGTAATGTTTTTAGGCATTATATTTTATCAACAATCTCCCCCTTTTTGATGATTACAAAATTTAAACTCATTAAATGTAAAATTATTTTTAAACAAATATTTAGTGAGTTTCATGTCATTTCTCCCCCTTTTTGTAGAATCAAAAAGACATCGTCAAGAATTGCTAGTTAAATCGACGGAATAAATGATCCCCCTTGATGTGTGCTCCCCCTCGTTCGAGGGCACCAAGAAATCGAGCTATGGTTTCTTGGCTACAAAAACGGGTTAGAACAATACAAATATTTCTAACATGTAGCAAGAAGGAAAAATATGGCATACTAGTAATGCAACCAACAAGAATCATCCATTGAAGTAAAATAGTGTGTAAACCACACTCATGCATACATAAAAAGAAAAACAAATATGCTTTAGAAGCATATTAATACGTAAAGAAAAATCCTAAATAGCCATAGAAGGATTTTTGACTTGGTTGCGACACAAAAGGGTTTGACAATTATTTGGAGGCAAATTATGAGATTAATTGGTTGGAGAGTTTGGAGCGGAGGCGGTTGTGGAGGGATAATCTCTTTGAACTCTAGGAGGTGGATGAGGTCGAGTGAGGAGGAATTCAATTCAATTGATATCCTCACTTAAAGCAAGAAATTGTTTTTGGGAGAAGATGCAACAAGGGCAATACCCAACATGGGTTTTAACTTGGTTAATGTTGAGGGTGTGTGGTAGGTTTGGAGAGTAAGGTGATGAGGAAATGTTATTTTGTTGTTGAGATAGATGCATGGCTAAGAGATTTGATAGGTCTTGAAGTTGACTAATGTCATCAACTAGGCTTTCTCTACTTGGAGATAGAGGTGGTGTGTGTTGAGTTTGGTTGTTACTTTGAGGTGGAGCATGAGCAATATGTGAGTTGATGGGAAAAATAGGAAGTGAAGGATATGAGACACCTTGTGGTGATGTGGGAGTATCCTTAATGTAAGGATTTGGTAATGCTTGATTGGGGTGATTATTTTTTTGAGATGGTTCA
>BQNB010043255.1:1878-31012 GCA_026074375.1 Tanacetum coccineum
AAACCGGTTTTGACCGGTTCGGTTCCTCGGGTTCAAACCGGTTCCGGTTCGAAAACCGGTTTATTTGTGCACCTCTACCGTTTGGTATGGGGTAATAGAATGAAATACTTGGTATCAATTATGGATCAAGTATTTGGTATGTAAAAATCTATGGTATTAGGAATGTGATGTGATGTGGAAACCCATAGAATGCATACCAGGGTAACCTAGTGGGATTCACAAATTTATTCTTGTTTCTTCATTTTGTAGATCACGTGCTTGCTCCCATTACAACATAATTTGTGTTGCTCCCTTTCATTTACTTTTTCCGCCACACAAAATAAGCAAAGTCAAAGTTGTTTTAATTTTTTATTTATTATATTTGAAAAAAATAGTAAATAGTGAATCAAATACCCACTACATATTAATAAACCAAACAACAATTTAAAAAATGATATCTTCATTTCAATTCCATCCTATAATGATACTAATACCGATAGTGATTCCTTATAACAAACCAAACGCACCCTAAAGCTTCATGGGTTTGACCATTTGGGTCAACATATTACATGTGTATCGAGATTGACGTGACTAACGAGATAGTTTACTCGTGCACCATAGTAAGTGGATGGGAAAAACTGACAAATATTTTCATATCCCAAGCTATTGACTAAAACTGAAATATTTTCATTTCCCAGCCATTGACTTCATTTTGCGTTAATGAAATACAACTGGAAATCATGTCAAAATCAATCTCAAATTAAAAATATGATTCTTTAAACGTAAAAGATAACGAAATAGAGACGTCGAAGCTTTAATAGGTTACGGGGCTTTGAATAGTGACAAAAAGAGAGAATATCTATTCTATATCTATACTACCTTATACAGTGTTTAGGGCTTGCTAAAGAAAGAAGTCTTAAAAACTTTTAAACAAAAAAGATCGCTATAAAAGGAAATTAATGAATTACTCGTGTGGTTTGAATTTGCGTGATAGTTTGTATGAGAAAAAAAAAGTAACATACCAATAAATCATATTAAAAAACATAATAGCATGGTCAAAGTTAGGGATGAGCAAAAGAACCAAAGAACCGGACCGGAACCAAGAACCGAACCAGAACCGATAAGAACCAAAGCGGAACCATCACCATAGGTTCCAGTTCCGGTTCTTGAGTTTGAGATTTTTTGGTTCTTGGTTCGGTTCGGTTCGGTTCCACCGGTTCTCGGTTCCGGAACCGAATACCCAATTATTCTAAAATTATGAATTTTTCCCATACTTAAATAGTTATATTATACGTTCCAATTCCATAAAAAATACTCTAGTAGCCTACTTTAAAAAAACACAGCTAAACACCTTAAACCTTAACCTTTAATCCATTAAAATTATTATCAAACCAATGGAGGTAAGTTTTATATTTAATTTTTATTTGCATTCTTGTTTCACGACCTTAAACATGTCTTTGTTAAAATGCTTTTCAAGCTTTGTGGAGACATGTTTGTGCGTATGTGTGTATTCTACAAGAAAGTTAACTCTCCGGCTTTTGTTTGTATAATGAATTGAATTGTTGTTATGTTTCTCGATGCAAATTAATTGGGATGATGTTGAAGAACTTACTAAAGACGACGAGATTGTAAAAAAATGAACGAACAATTAGAGAAACTAACCAGAAGAGATAAAGAGAAACAAACGGTGGAAATATAAACGTTTCTAGTTTTTTAGTCGGACAAAATTTGAAGTTATTTTATTTTGTTTTTCAGATTGTTATGCAATTATTGAACATGTGAAACTATAGAATGATTGTTTATTTTAACTTATGCATTAGCTGTTAATTGCTATTGCTTTTAGCATAAATGATTGTAAATGCTTAAAAAATACATTTTTTTCTTTTTATTGGCTTAATTCATTGGCATGAGGTTTTTTTTCTAGAATATCAGTTCCTATCCGGTTAGACCCAAAGAACCGGAACCAGAACCGGAACCGGAACTGGAACCAAAAAAATCTATTTGGTTCGGTTCTCGGTTCTTACTTTTCTCAAAATTTCGGTTCTCGGATCCATCGGTTCCGGTTCCAGTTCCACTGGTTCTAGACCCATGCTCATATCCCTAGTCAAAGTAATAGCACATTCAACATTATGAAAATTAATTGTGAAGTTGTAACAACTTAACCACAAATCATATATCCACAAATAATTATCACTCTTTTATTCTCATTTTCACATACCTAACTGAGAATTTTCATGTGATAAATTTGTGGTGAAATTTTTTCCTTTTTTTTCATTTTTAAATTCTTAAAGAAGGGAATGGTTTTTCTTCTCTAAAGAAGAGTTGAGAATTTTAAAAATCCTTTTAGATGGAGTTACATTTTTCTTTTTTTTTAAAAACGTATGAAATGTATAAACCAAATTTTTTTAATAATAATTAAAAACGGCGGTTAGAATGGATGGTGGAGGATGACACGAAAGAGAATAGTGTATATTTGATGTTTTATAGATCTTAATTCTTTTTATTGAGAAGAAAAATAAGAAAGAAAAAAGTGAAAATTATAAAATTGACTTTTCAATTTTTATGTTAAAATGTTAAAAAAAGGTGAGAATGAGAATTCCACTTTTTATGAAAAATGTTGAAAAAAATGCAACTAAACGGATTTTCAATATTTTCATTTTCATATGAAAAAATTTCTGGAAAAATGAGATATTTTTCACCAACTAAACGGCCTTTAACTCTCAAAGAATATTATTTTATGATAATCAATGGCTGCTGCTGCTATGAGTGTGGTGTATGTGCTGACTAATCATATTCCTAAGATGATGGTGATGACCCAACCGTGGAACAAGTCAGGAAGAGGAATAAGTAGGATAATGATGACTATGTTTGTAGAGGTTTAATCTTCAAAGGTATGTGTGATTTGTTCTTTGATATTTTCCAAAGTCTTGAATCTTGAAAAGAACTATGGGATTCCTTGGAGGCTAAATATATGACTGAGGATGCATCAAGTTAGAAGTTCCTTGTTAGTAATTTCACAAATTACAAAATAACTGATTCAAGACCATTTATGAAACAACACAATGAACTTCTTGGTATACTTGGTATTTCATTCTCATTTTCGATAATAGGAAACATTTTTTACTTTGAAATAGTGTTTGCTAATTACTTGATTAGCAGATTGCACAGTAGCTGCGATCATCATATCTATCAACAACTTTGCGGTGCAACTATTCATCTATATTGTCATTTGGTACATTATCTTCTTGTTGGTGGTTGATAGTTGTGACAACACTGTGTTTTCATCGTATGCTTTCTTGTCGTTTGCTACTATCTGTGCGTAGCAAATCCTCCATAGTTTTCTCTTGACCATCATTGGATCTACGTCCCTGGTTATTGTCAGTGCCTTTTTCTTCATGTCTGGTGATATCGAACCCAACCCTGTTTCTCACTTTCGTCATCGACGAATGTTCTTTAAGGGCTTTATGCTGATTTCGTCTTATGTTATTTTATGTTCTTCATAGTACACCAATCTTGGTAAAGAGCGACGTTGATCTCCCGTATAGCATTTCAAACAACACCACACCAAATGAGTACACATCTAAGTCTACGAGTCGCGCTAATACATATCTTAAGCCTTCAAACCAATGATAGATCATCACTATTGAGATACAAGTTGAGGCTTCCTCTAGACGTGTACTCATACATGAGGACCTTCTCTTTGTTCTCATCACAAAATGTAACAACAGAACAATATTTGAATGCTTATAAAGGGAATAATCTCTATCTAAAAGTCGAAGTTTCCTTGTCCAAGTGCACGATCTAAACGCTTTAAAGCAACAATAGAACGACACTTAAAATCATCGAGTTTTCCCTTGTATACTTTCTAAAACCTTCCTTCCTCGATTTAATTTGCATCATCATTATTGATTCTTGTTGTCGGCGTATATGACCGGAAGGACCATAACCAAAAGGTAATACCTCCAAACGAAAGGACCATGCCGAAGGACCTAAACCGAAAGGGCATGCTAGCAGAAAGATACGATACAAAGAACAGACCAGAGAATCTATCGGACCAATGGTCCATAGCACAAACTTATAGGAACGTCGCCACTCCAGAATTCACGGAGCCTTGTCTCCTACGTGCTCGTGCCGCCTAACACAAGTACTAGGAGTAGCTCGGCGCGGCCATTCCCCAGATGTCAGAAACAGTACACACTACAATGAACCAGGTACTATAAATACCTCCTCATTTACTACAAACCATGTAACATTTACTGCATAACTATACACATTTATCACTTGTGCCTTTCGGCTCTCACCATAAACATACTCTCACGCCGGAGTTTGGTCTTGGGGTCAAACCCGAGGCGAGGCTAACGCGTTCTTTCTTGTACACAGGGATCCGACCAACTCACATGATGTTTGGAGGCCTCTCGGCTTTACTCCAAGGTATAGTAAAGCCGAGAGTCCTCCGGACGTCCTATGAGTCGGTCCTTCGGATCCCTGTGCATAAGAAAGGAAAACGCGTTAGCCTCGCCTCGAGTTTGACCCCAAGACCAAGCTCCAGCGTGAGAGTAAGTTTTTGGTGAGAGCCGAAAGGCATAAGTGATAAATGTGTATAGTTATGCAGTAAATGCTACCTGGTCTGTAGTAAATGAGGGGGTATTTATAGTTTTATACTACCTGGTTCACTTAAGTGTAGATGTGTATTGTTTCTGACATCTAGGAATGGCCGCGCCGAGTTACTCCTAGTACTTGTGTCAGGCGGCGCGAGCACGTGGGAGACAAGGCTCTGTGAATTCTGGAGTGGCGGCGTTCCTGTAAGTTCATGCTATGGATAGTTGGTCTGATAGATTCCCTGGTATGTTCTTTATATCGTATCTTTTTGCTAGCATGCCCTTTCGGTTTAGGTCCTTCGACATGGTCCTTTCGTTTGGAGGTATTACCTTTCGGTTCTGGTCCTTCCGGTCATATACGCCGACACTTGCTGAATTATTCACCTTTGTCAAAGATATTTTTGCAATTACAAATCATGTATGTTATTATAATCAGTGTTGTAAAAATCGGCCTAGGCGGGGATTAACCGCCTTGATTTTCACTAATCGGTCTTATAAATTGTTTTGGTCAAAATCGGTCAAAATACCGATTAATCAGATAAAAATCGGCAAAATCGGGCATAAATCAGCCAAATTGGACAAAAATCGGCTAAATTGACCAACTCGGTTACGGATAGAAATCGGCCAAATCGAGGATAAATAGGCCAAATCAGACAAAAATCGGCTAAATCCGGAAAATCAGACATATATTTTCAAAATTTTATAATTTTATATATAAAAAGTCCAATCCGATTAATCCCCGATTAATCTCCGCCTAACCGATTAATCGCTAGGCGGTACCCGACCGCCCAGCTAGCGCCTAGCGATTTTTGCAACCTTGATTATAATTATGAGAAAAGATATATTGAAGTCAAAAGATGCTTGTGTGTGTTCGTTTATTTAAGATTACAATTTTTTGCTCTTTTGCAGTCAACCGATAGGAAGTTTCTCACACGGGTCTCGTGCATAGAGATATGTAATGAAGAATTTAATGATCTTTTTGCGGTCGAGAATCAGAAACTTATTTGGGGCCGAAATATAGTCAAAAACTAAACATCACTGCCGCAAGGAAAAATATATAAACCAATAAAATTGTTTGTCGAAACTTTTAGTAACAGGGTTACTTGCCGCCACAACGCGCGAGTACCCTGCTAGTATAATAAAAGAGCTTTCTAGAAAAGAATTACAAAATCATTGAAACTCAAAAAAAACACCTTTTATCAAATTTCCTTTAATATAAAGTAAGATTAAACAAAACATGATTTTTATCATCCAACATTTCTTACTTTTTGCATAAGAAAAACATGATTTTGCCGATTTGCTTGCGTGTCATATACTATTTCTGTCTCAATATTATTGTTCATGTTTTCTTTTTGATATGTTTCAAAATTATTGTTCATTACTAAAAATACTACTAGTTGAAATTCTTAAAGTTTACTATATTGCCTTTAATAAAAATTGATATTTACAAACCTAAAAGTACATATTAATTGTTAAAGAGTAAAGTCGTCTTTTGTTTAATTTTCGTAGAAATCAAAATAACAATTAATGTAATTTTTAAACCGTGTATTTTTTGTCTATGAAGAATAATTTTAGGACGGAGGAAGTAACTAATAAAAGGATAAGATCAAATGGTGAAAGAAAACACATCATATTACAATAATCTTGTGAATTAAAAGCAAAGCCAATGAAAAACATGTTTTTGCATTAATATCTATGCTCATATTTCACCTATAAAAACCCATTTATGCATTCGTTTTAATCATCCAACATTTGCAAATCACTCTCATATGTTGGATCAAAATTTTCATTACATCCAGTTCTTTAATTTATCTAGTTCCAAGTGATTTTAAACAAATTCTGATATGATTTCTAAACCAAACTGTATTTATTTTCGTCCGATTTGAACGTTAAAGAGTTTTGATTTAAATTTTCGCAAGTTAACTTTTAGTAAATGTTAAATTTCTAATTTAATTTTGCGCGCGGTAGCTTTTTGAGTCTTAACTTTGTGTTAATTCATTCTCGCTAGCTCCTGTGATTGCTTAGCATTGTAGTCACTCATCATCCACATGTTATACGGAAATGTTTCACGACGGAATGCGCACAATGAGTCATCACTGCTTCCCAAACACATGATCAACTAGCAGTCACAAACTACATATACTTGTATCTCATGTCATCAAAGTTGAGGGATCCTTTATTCGATCCTGCAACATGATAATGTGACATATAAGCATGGTGGCGCTACTGGAAAAGGCGTTTTGGGGACCATTGATGACTCGTTTTGTGCATCTCGTTGGGAAGCTTTTCTGTACATCATATGGGTGATGAGTAACTACAGTGTGAATCAGTCTTGAGAACATGTGAGGCTGGAACGCCATCTGAAATTTAGCGTAACTAATAATAAGACAACTTTATGCACACAAATCTTAGCTAGCTACTTGCATTGTCATATTATTCAACTAAGATGTAGTAGATTCATCTGAACTGATATGAACTGCCATACGTTGTACCTCACGTTTGTCTAACATGTCAAGGTGTAATTTAGTAATCGAATCCGAGAAGGCGAAAACTCTCAATTAAGATGCTTGTCGAAGATCAAAATTCCAGATGTAGTAGATTTTCAAAGTCTCGCAATTTAAAGGGATTTGATGGAACAGATGTTGCTATATTTGGACATGAAGTTGTAATCTATTATTAGCTATGTACAATTTTCTAGCATCTTGCTAGTTTGAAATATATTATTTTCTGTTTCTGTTCAAATAATGATCTTAAGACTTTGGTTGTGGTTTTCTAATGGTCTAAATCTTTACGAAATCATAATCAGAGTTTCATGTTGGCTCATTCTAGCAAACTTATGGTTGTCGTTGTTCTTCAATGTCACAGAGATTTCTTCATGTTTTGAAAAAGGGGGTTCGATTTTGTATTTAGGGTTAATGGCATATAATAGCAACGTACTTTCCCATTTGAGCCATTATCAGATATGAACTCTAAAAAGTCTCACAATACCCATCGTTACAGTTTTGAATAACAACGGCCGAATTGCCAAAAATGAAATCTACTGTGCCGTAGATGTTGCATTCTCTATAAAATTGGTGGTTTGAATGTGTATAAAGACTGTCTTGGTAAGCATCAATGCGACAATGATAGAAGAATACGGAACTGTTCGCTGTCAACATTTAGTGCTTACAACCTGAATGATCTTGGGCTGTCCCAGACTATGTATTCCGAACCCCATTACTCATGAGCTAATTAAACCCTTCCCGAACATCACTCAGAAAAGTGAATTGTAACTATCCAAGTATGTTAAATAAAAATTTCGTGTGAAGATATTTACTTACCAAAAGAAGCCGACGTGCCATCTACGACGTTTAAACTTGCTGACACGATTGTTGAATACATGCCATCGCCAATCATCATGACATTCTCATAGTAAACTCCCTTCATGACATATATCACGAATCTTTTCTTGCTCTTCTCGGGAACCGCCTTAAAAGCATCAGATATTTTCTTGTACTTGCCAGAGCCATCCTTAGCCACCACCACATCAGCTTTGATTCCAGCCGCTAATGTAGTATTTTGCAGCAGCTTACGGTCTTCCCCAGACAACCATAGGGGCATTTCGTCGCTCATCAATCTTCTTCTTTGGACCCTTTGTGATCGCAAGGCTGTTGCTTGTCTACTCGATTGAGTTTTGAAGGTAGCCAGCAACATTTCCTTGGACACTACCAATGCATGTTTGCTGAAATGTACTCCGGCAGCGCTGAACCACGTCATAATATCATTCAACAAGGATCCAACAGATTTCATATCCATATGATCAGTTTGTATCGGGGTATAATGTAGTATCACAAACGGCTTAATCAATGTTACTTACCATTTTACTACATATAAGTAGTTACAAGTACAAGTAATGAGTAACTAAGAGTATGTCCATGCAATGCGCGCATGCGTCAAATAGGGATCAAAAAGCTCGAGGTGCAGCAAATTGGTGATGGCTCACAAAACCAACTTGTTGCATCTAATATAAATCCAGAAGCAAATAAACTAATAAAGTAATCACACGTATTGATTCAAACCAACCATAATGATTATATGAAGACCTGTTAAAATTCATATACTTGAAAATCATTTGGTATATAATCCAATGTAGAGACGAATATAAGCACACGTAGTTTTCATAAAAGAGAGACACAGAAAGATAACCACAGATTACTCCGCAAAACAACGCCTCTCTATAGTTCAGTACTCCTCGTCCTCATCGTCATCCTCCACACCTTCAGCACCAATCTCCTCATAATCTTTTTCCAAAGCTGCAAGATCTTCACAAGCTTCTGAAAACTCACCTTCCTCCATGCCTTCACCAACGTACCAGTGAACGAAGGCCCTCTTTGTATACATAAGATCAAACTTGTGGTCAATACGTGCAAAGACCTCTGCAACTGTTGTGTTGTTGCTGGTCATGCAAACCGCTCTTTGAACCTTTGCAAGATCTCCCCCTGGTACGACTGTTGGTGGCTGGTAATTTTTTTGATAACCACTCTGAAACCAGTTGGGGCACCTGTTAACAACCA
This sequence comes from Tanacetum coccineum, assembly GCA_026074375.1. Classification (NCBI taxonomy): domain Eukaryota; kingdom Viridiplantae; phylum Streptophyta; class Magnoliopsida; order Asterales; family Asteraceae; genus Tanacetum; species Tanacetum coccineum. The sequence goes on from BQNB010043255.1 coordinate 11,009, forward strand.
ATATAAGAATATCAGAATTTCAAACTTATAATCTATCATGGGCCCTGTTCGTGTATATGACCGCTGGGTATAGTCCGCCAGGCGTTACCCACCGGTCCATATTCAATCAGCATTAAATACTCACCGGTGCTGACTCAGCACTAAGTAGGATAAGTATGAAGAAACCTTGGGAAAAGCCAATGCACCCTATTACCCAAAGGCTCCCTATTAACCAACGGTTCCTGGTAAGAACCACACGCATGCAGATCAACCCGAGATTTGGGGAATCTTGTCTATCACGTAAAGGCGCCGCCTGAGTAAAGTGTAAAGTGGTTCGGCGCAACCATTCCCCAGATGTCAGGAACAGTAAGCATTCTACAGTACTCGGGGTAGTATAAATACCCCAAGCACATTCAATGCAACACACACAAAAAACAGATCACATTTATTACACCTATACGCTGCCTAACGGCTATCATAACACAAAGTACTTACTCTCACACCGGAGCTTGGTCCTGAGATAAATCCGGGACGAGGCTAACGTGTGTTGTCTTCTCGACAGGCTTGCTGAGCATCAAGAATCCTCTGAAGGGCAACGCTTACCCTTCCCGGCGGATCTTTGCATCAACAAATTGGCGTCATCTGTGGGACCCGTTGTTTGATTTGCCCAAGTGGCCTAGAATGGCAGGTTCACTCCTCTTAACGAAGGAACATCAAACCAAAACTCCAAAAGTATCATCGAGGGGCACGTATCAGCTCTCAAGGAGCTTCTGAAAGAGCCAAGCAACCGGAATCTCATCAAACCCATGCTGCTGGATTTCGATGATTACCACGACACCAGTGATGACGAGATCCAAGACAACGGAAAGGGAAAAGCAAAAGTAGATGAAGAAGACTTGAGCAAACCGTTCAAAGAGGTACTAAAATGCCCCTTTACCAGAATAATTGTCGAATTTTCATCGCCAGGCCACAGGATGCCAGCAAACGTCAAGATATACGATGGAACAGGTGATCTGGAGGATCACGTGGGCCGTTTCGTGGGAATAGGAAATCAGGGAGAGTGGCCAATGCCGGTGTGGTGTAGGATGTTCCAGCAAACCCTCGACGGCAAGGCAAGGGCATGGTTCGACAAACTGCCATCGGGCAGCATCGATAACTGGGGTAGTCTGCAGGAGAAGTTCTTAAACAGATTTGGGATGCTCAAGGCATGTGACAAAGACCCGACAGAAATTTCAAAAATAACTCGGAAGGCCAACGAAACTCTGCCTCATTTCAAAGAAAGGTGGGTAAGTGAATCTAACGCTATTCCCAACGTTCCGGAGCTGATGCAAATTTCATCTTTTATGAGCTCCCACAAATGCCCGGAGCTAGCAAAACGCTTCTCTGACAGCATACCCAAAACAGTGGATGAAATGTTGAAGAGAGTGGATGATTACTTGCGGTCGGAAGAAGCATACCGCAGTACGGAACTGCCCAGAGGGGAGTTCCAACGAAGAGACGCGCCGGTACAATGGGTACAACGAAATGACCGAAGCCAACGGTTCTCTCATGGGAACAACCGGCGAAGGTCAGAACATAAGTTTGTTGCTAGAATGCCGGAACGCCACATACCGTAACGTAGCACCCCGCAGTGCCCTAATGAAGAAATTTCGCCGAACGAAGTATCCTTTCTCCATTGTATTTACATTATCAGCATCCCCACAAGAGATACTAGCGACAGAACACCAACTACACCTACCCCAGCCAGCACCGCTAGTGGGAGTGCCCAGCAAGGAAAACGTAAGTAGATATTCGCTATCAACCGAAAAAGGCAGCAACAACGAATTACTACTATCCTCTGAAGCGACTATTGGAAAATAGCCCTAGATTTGGCAAACTGAATCACTTGATAAAGGACGTGAGGCAAAGGGGAAAAGAAGGGCAGCAGAATAATGGCCCACAAGGCAAAGGAATAAACATTATCAGAGTCAATTCGTCCGACCGGAAGCGTAAAACCACAATGACAGACGAAGGATGGATGAATGTCCGCATAATCTTCCCACCAATTCTGGCGCGAGACCTCTCGGAAAAACCTTTGGTAGTCGAGGCCGAGGTAGAGGGATATCTGGTCCGAAGGGTATACATAGACGAGGGGGCCTCAGTCGAGATCATGTTAGAGCATTGATTTAACATGCTACATCCATCAATCCAGTCCAAGGCTAGTCAAGACTCAAACCACAATGTCTGGATTTTCAGGGAAGCAAGTCAAACCGTTAGGAAAAATCAAACTCGATGTATGCTTTGGGGGGAGCAGGAGATGCCGAAGAGCAATTATGAAGTTCGCAATCATCCCAGCACTTTCACCCTACAACAACATCTTAGGATGTCCCGGCTCAAAGGGGGCTCCCCCAACTCAGGGGCAGTCCCTTATACCATTCATGGGATGATGAAATTTCCAACCCCTTGGGGGGTAGCAACGGTAATATCCCAGACTCCGGTGGTGTTTGAATGTAGAAAAAAGGGAAAGAAGCAGGCAGTGGAACCACCTAAGGAGGAAAAAGCGCAGGACACCACAAACCCAACGGATTATGTGCTCGTCAACCCTGCCTACTCGGAACAGTTGGTAGCAATAGGAACAAGCCTCTCACCAGAGGGCGCAAACCAGCTCAGAATCCTACTGAAGAAAAACATCGACATCTTTGCATGGGAACCATCCGACATGACCGGGGTACCAAAGAGAATCATCCAACACTCATTAATGCTAGTCCGCTGGAAAAACCAGTGAGTCAGAAGAGAAGGGTATTTTGCCCAGAAAAAAGCCGGGGTATAACGGAGGAAGTAGCCGAATGGCTGAAAGCAGGAATAGTTAGGCCAGTGAAGTATCCCACCTGGATATCAAACCCAGTATTAGTAAAAAGGGCAGACGGGAGCTGGCGCATGTGTATTGATTTCAAAAACATCAACGCTGCATGCCCTAAGGATTACTACCCTCTACCGGAGATAGATAGCAAAATAGAGGCTGTCATGGGTTTCACGCTCAAATGTTTTCTAGACGCATACAAAGGCTACCATCAGGTACAAATGGCAGAGGAAGACGAAGAGAAAACAGCTTTCTATACGGATCAGGGTACATACTGCTACACCAAAATGCCGTTCGGCCTTAAGAACGCAGGGGCGACGTACCAACGATTGGTTGACAGAGCTTTTTAAACTCAAATCGGGAGAAACTTGGAAGCATACGTAGACGATATGGTGATAAAAAGTAAATCTGAGAGAGAAATGCTAGCAGACATCGCAGAAACATTCGACAACCTCCGAAGGATCAACATGAAGTTAAACCCTAAAAAATGTTCGTTTGGAGTAAAGGAGGGGAAATTCTTGGGTTACATGGTCACTTCCGAGGGCATACGGGCAAATCCAGCAAAGACTAAAGACATAGCAGAAATACAATCACCCAGAACCTGGGGTGAAATGCAAAGCTTGGCAGGAAAGCTAGCGGCATTGAATCGTTTTCTGTCCCGGTCAGCAGAGAAGTCATTACCATTCTTCGAAACACTTAAAGACATCACCAAGAAAAATAAAGATGATTACCGATGGACAGAGAAAGCAGAAAACGCATTTCAGGAACTTAAGAAAACGATCCTGAACCTACCGGCCTTAACAACACCACGGCTAAAGGAAACTTTGTTCGTGTACCTGGCGGCATCAAAGGAAGCAGTAAGTGCGGTACTATTGGTGGTAAGGCAAGGAAAGCAACACCCAGTGCATTACGTAAGTAGGACGCTACATGATGCAGAGCGAAATTATGCACCGTTAGAGAAGATGGCGTTAGCCTTGCGGCACGCGGCCAGGAGGTTAAGGAGATACTTTGAGGCTCACCCAATTACCGTCATCACGGATCAACCCATCAAACAAATTTTAAGCAAGGCAGACACGTCAGGCAGGCTGGCACAATATTCCGTTGAGCTCGGAGCATATAACATCATGTACGAGCCCCGCAGCGCTATCAAAGGGCAAATATTGGCGGATTTTATAAATGAGATGCCGGTGGGTAGCGAAGCTATGGTACCACGACAAACCCAGTACACAGTTGAACACCAAAAAGACCGCAAGGAAGAATGGGTACTTTACACAGACGGGGCATCTAGTGCTAAGGGTTCCGGTGCAGGGCTAGTCCTCATTAGCCCCACCAAGACGGAATATACATATGCCTTGAGGCTCAATTTCGAGAGCACCAACAACCAAGCTGAATACGAAGCCCTCCTAGCAGGATTAAGAATTGCCAAGAAGATGGGAGTGCAATCCCTCTCCGTCAATGTCGACTCCAAGCTGGTGGCCAGTCAAATCAACGGTAACTATGAAGCTTGTAAGGAAAACATGATACGGTATCTAAACAAAGCAAAAGAGTACATCGGCTGCTTTTAAAATTTTAAAATTCAAAACATACCCCGGAACAAAAACCAAAAGGCAGATGTCTTAAGCAAGTTGGCCTCAGTAGCATTTAATCATCTTACTAAAGAAGTCTTGGTAGAGACATTAGACACCCCGTCGATGGACGTCAAGGAAATAAACGTAGTAGTGGAAGAAGAAGGGGAAACATGGATGACACCAATCATTAACTATCTCGAAAGGGGAATATGGCCGGAAGACCAGAATGAGGCATGCGCATTACGAATGAAGATAAACCAGTACGTAATGGAAGAGGGGGTTCTGTCCAAAAGATCTTACTTAATGCCCCTGCTCAAATGTGTTGGCCCGTTACAGGCCAACTACGTCATTAGAGAAATTCACATGGGAGCGTGCAGCATGCATTTAAAGGCAAGATCGGTAGTCGCAAAGGCCATCCAGCAGGGGTATTATTGGCCAACAATGCACAGGGACGCAAGGGAAGAAATACGCAAATGCGACTCATGTCAAATCCACTCCTCAATCCCCAAACTGCCCAAAACACTAATGACCTCAATCATGGCTCCCAAGCCATTCTTCCAATGGGGCATGGACATGCTAGGCCCCTTGCCGGAAGCACCTGGAAATGTGAGATTTGTAATTGTAGCGGTGGACTATTTCCCAAAATGGATAGAGGCCAAACCGCTAGCCAAAACGACAGGAAATGAGGTCAAGAAGTTCGTATGGGACAACATCGTCTGTCGCTACGGACTACCAAGGATAATCGTAACGGAAAATGGGACCAACTTTATTCATGACCCCTTCAAGAGTTGGTGTAAAAAGCTAAACATCACCTAGATAAACACAGCCGTTGCACACCCTCAAGCTAACGGCCTAGTAGAAAGGGAAAATAGGAGCCTCATGGAATGAATCAAAACTACGCTGGGAAGGGAAAGGAAAGGTTAGGTGGATGAGTTACCCAACGTCCTGTGGGCTCACAAGACGTCACTCAAAACTAGCAATGGGGAGACACCATACAACCTAACGTTTGGAAGTGAAGCGGTAATCCCTGCGGAAATTAGCATGCCCACACAACGAACAATGATGATTAAGGAGGGTGACGACAACGAAGAAGAAATGAGGTTGAATCTTGACCTACTAACAGAAAGAAGGGAAGCAGCGGCTATCCGGGAGGCACGATACAAAAGGAAAGTAGAACAGTACTACAATAAAAGAGTACGCCCCCTGTCTTTCAAAGTGGGTGAGCATGTCTACCGGAAGAACGAAGCTAGCCGGGTGGAAAACTTAGGAAAGTTGGGTCTAAAATGGAAAGGTCCGTACTTAGTAGTTGAAGCGTATCAGAATGGCTAGTACAAGCTGCGTACAATAGACGACAAGGAGGTGCCCCGTGTCTGGCACCCAATCAATTTAAGAAGATGCTACTTGTAAGGATCATTGTGTTTAGAATTCCAACTGATGTAATCCATTATGAATGTTAATGAACAATCAAGCCGCTCCCTATGTTAGGGGAAAGGCAATTTTCCAACTATACAACATGAAATGTGGATAAATTATTATGTGACCCGGATGCCAGCCGGTTCAGCAACATCTACCGGCTGGGGCGTAGTCAATATCTACAGGGTAGATAAACTCTTATGTAACTCGGACGCTAACTGGTTCAGCAACATCTCCCGGTTGGGACGTAGTTAATATATACCAATTAGACAAACGTCATGTGACTCGGATGCCAGCCGATGCGGTAACAATTGTCGGCTGGGGCGTGGTCAATGTCTAATATCCACAAATGGTTGTGTGATTTGGTGGATGGCTCGCTACCTTCGACCGGAAATATGGGGTAATAAACAAGGAAAAATAAGTTGTTAGATGGACTCCGGCAAACCATCAAACCCCTCCGTTTGGTACAAATAACCAACAACCACATTCTAAGAATACAAAAAAGCAATGTCGAAATAGTAGGCAAACAATGAAAATACGCTAACCATCTTCACGTAAGCACTACAAAATACGCAAAATGCATGGTATAAACATTGTCTAACAATATACAATAATAAGGCGCCACAAATGGCCCTGGAAAACAGCCCAAAACCTCAGTTTGAAATAAAAACTTGTTTTAACAAAGCATAGAGGCCGTGGGGGGTGTCACGAGGGACCTCCCGCCTGGGGTAGGTTCGGTTTCATCAGCATAATATTTGCGATCGGTAGGATCCAACAGATACATACGGGCCACTTTGTCAACATACGGGTACCTTTGATCAAAAAGCTTCTCATAGGCAGGTAGGAAAGTTTCGGAGAAAGTAGGATCAACATTAGGGGTAGCCTCTAAAATAGTTTGAATGTCCTCTTCCTCGCGACCAATGGATATACCGTCTATGAAGCCTTTTCCAACGGCCAGAGAAAACACTTGTCCTAGCGACCTCTTGTACTCAGCACTTTGGTGCAGCCGACGCACAAAGGTAGGAAGATATTGATTAACAATCTTTTGCCTTACCATTTCCCCCTTCCCAGCCTCAACAGCATAATGCACCTTCTTAGATCTAAATTGCTTAGCATCTGCTTCAGCTTGTTTCAGAGCCTCCTCAAGCTGTTTAATTTGGTCAGCCTGAGAAGAATTCAAATTATCAGCCTCTTTCTTCTCTTCTTCCAACTCCTCCAGTCTATCTTGCAAACTTTTTTCCCGGGTCAGAACCCCGTCATAATTCTTAGAAAGCTGATCAGAAGCAGAAACCTTCTCATCATAGGCCGACTTAACCACAGCTAGCTCCTTCCGGCACTCCTTGAAATGAGCTTTCACATCCGTACAAGACTCGTGGGCATAAACAAGGTCGGCGTGCTGTTCCTTTAAAGCCTCAAAACGAAGCAAAACATTGGCTTGCTGTTGGGCAGATTAACACAACAACTTCCAGGACCGCCTGATAGCAGACTCATCCCGGACACCCTCAGTAAAAAAACTCCTCATCAGCAGGGGTGAAAAGATTGGCCATCATGTCTCGACACTCACATGAGTTGTCCATACGACTTGAGTCCGTGAGCCCCCATTGAGGAGTAAAGGGAAGATTTCCAAAGCGTCCAGCAGAATAACCTTTTAAAAAAAGGGGACAAGCAAAGGGGCTAAAGAATAGGAAGACAAAGAAGGCGGAGAAACTCACTAGCTTCCGAATCCGGCACAACATTCTTGGGAGTAGGCTCTTCCAGGATATCACGGCGTCGACCTACGAAAAGTCATGGCAATTAGTGACAACATACAAAAACACACATAACAATGATAACGTAAAGCAAAGGCAGAGCAATACCGGAGGGATGAACAGGGCAAGGGCGAATCTTCGGACCGTACAAGCCACCCTCATTGTCGTCATGACCCTCGAGTGCAGGAAGCCTGCAGCACATTACCTTTCCTCCCCCCACGTCACAACCGTTCCTGGTATAAGCAACCCAGGGAGAAACGGCATGTTCATCCATTTGATCTCGTAAGGTATCCATCCGGCCAACCGACAAAGGAGTGGAAACATGCTCCTCATTAGCCAAAGCCTCCAAAGGTTTAGCTTGATTCAAAGTGGTGGGAGAAGTCGACATGTACGATCAGGCGAGCAGCTTGGGCCCCAACACGGACCCGCCTTTTCTTGCGAGGACCTTCTTTCCCGGTGGCCTTGGCAACCACCGCCTCAGCTTGAATGTCAACAACAGGAGCCTTGGTGGCGGCCTTCTCCATCTCCTCAGTCTTTCCCTTTTCGCTTTTCTTTATCGTCAACAACTTCATACACGGTTATTTTTAGCTTACTATCATATCACCAATTTTGGGTAGGATGTCCTCTAACCGCGCCGCGGGGGGAGCCAGATGGGTCACCCTAGCGGTGCCGGGTGGAAGCAGAGTCCCGACAGCAACCTTACAGCCTTTGAAATTGGGAAGGCGTAAGAATTTAGCCATGGTAATAACTACACAAAAAAACACCATCTCAATGAGTAAATAGGAAAGTAAACAAAGGAACAGACAACCAACGAAACAAGTATATTACCCTTCCCCTCTGAATCCTTTATGGGAAAAAGCACACCGGCTATGCGTCAAACATAGGAAAGACCCGCAACGTTAAAGAATGCTAAGAGGTGGCCGCGAAGAGGATGACAACCACTCGCAACTTGCTACGACTGAAGCATTATAGCTCAGCTACTAGGCTTGGGAAAGGGATCCGCGACACTAGAATCATGATGTCGCCAAGCCATAGCAATAGGAGCAGCCCTCCGGTCAACAAGAAAAAACTTATCTTTCCATTTCTTTAAACTAGTAGGGGCATCTTTCAAACAGGGCTTACAATCCTTTCCGGCCCTATTCTGAAATGAGAACCAGTTGCCTTGTTTGCACAGCTTGTAGAAAACTCGAAAGAGAGGCACGGTGGGGGTAATATTTAGGGAACGGCAGTACATTTCAAAAAAAGTAACACGATTGACACCCAACGGTACAAGCTGAGAAATATGTACGCAGAAATGTTCTATAACCTTCAGGAAAAAAGAGGAAAAAGGAACTCGTAAACCCCCTTGTTGGAAGTGGTGTGCATAAAGACCAATGGCACCGGGAGGCAGAGTATTCATGGTCATACCTTCCGGAACGACCCGTGGATGAAGTTCCTCTGGAATACCATATAATTTGACTAAATACCTAACATGACTCTCATTCAGGGAAGACCTATACAGATGCATGTCAAACTTAGGAAGGGCACCGGCCTCCAAGGCAGGGTCAACCGGTGCGGCGTCCGGTATGTTTAGGTCATCGGAGTCTTCTAACGACATAGCAAAGGATTCGAAGGAAGGGTAACCAAATAAAAGCAAAAGGAAAAAGAAGACGAGCAGGAAAGAAAACACACCTGAAGGAGACAAATAAAGGCAGAAGACGAGTAGAGAGAAGCAGTAAAAAGAAGAGGTAATCGTAAAAATGAAGAGAGGCAGGCTATTTATAGAGAAAAAGAGAGGAATATGGAACATCGCGCCGTGTCAGAAGCCGACGTGGCATGATCACAACCGCACAACGGGAGTAACCAGACAGGTGGCGCAATCTCACACAGCAAGGTGCGAGCCAGCTAAGTTTTTAACCTCCAGTAAATTATGGCATTTGTCTGGTAGTCCATTAATTAGAAGCAAGGACGGAAGCCCTAAAAAAACAACAAACTCCTTGGGATAAACCAAGCATTGTACCAACACTTTGTTGATACAACACTGGGGGGGACATGTTCGTGTATATGACCGCTGGGTATAGTCCGCCAGGCGTTACCCACCGGTCCATATCCAATCAGCATTAAATACTCACCGGTGCTGACTCAGCACTAAGTAGGATAAGTATGAAGAAACCTTGGGAAAAGCCAATGCACCCTATTACCCAAAGGCTCCCTATTAACCAACGGTTCCTGGTAAGAACCACACGCATGCAGATCAACCCGGGATTTGGGGAATCTTGTCTATCACGTGAAGGCGCCGCCTGACAAAAGTGTACAGTGGTTCGGCGCAACCATTCCCCAGATGTCAGGAACAGTTTGCATTCTATAGTACTCGGGGTAGTATAAATACCCCAAGCACATTCAATGCAAGACAAGATAGATCACATTTATTATACTTATACGCTGCCTAACGGCTATCATAACACAAAGTACTTACTCTCACACCGGAGCTTGGTCCTGGGATAAAATCCGGGACGAGGCTAACGTGTGTTGTCTTCTCGACAGGTTTGCTGAGCATCAAGAATCCTCTGAAGGGCAACGCTTACCCTTTCTAGCGGATCTTTGCATCAACAAGAACAATGATAAAAGATGTCATCTTGATGATCAGTTAGACATCCACCACACCTCTAGTTGGTTGTCTCGTTTTTAAGAATAAGAATATGAGAAGGGTGGTCTGGGGATCGTAAGGATGTGCATATTTCTGCATAAAATTTGTGAAGCGAGTAGCTGCATGAGATGCTGCTGCACTTGTAGTAATATCGGTGGTACCAATCGATTCCTAGGCCACACCTGTCACATATACACTTAAACTTTTGCATGGTGATCAAATCATTGTAGTCAACATCATCATCATATTCGTCTAAGTCTTGATATTTAAGTTGCAAATCTATGAGAATGAGCGGATGCTCATGTTGGATTTCTTCAAGGTGTAGCTCCTTCAACTTCATATCTTTTCTATAACAGAAGAAAACATCATTTCAAAGCCATTTCAGAAATTGAAAAGTCTGTTGTTTGAAACAGACTAAAACAACCAAAAATCCTAGGAGCTAATCCCAAATCGCCTACTCGATAACTCGATATTTGACGTTATCGATATCTGACGGAAAACAATTTTGACTAACAGGAGAACTCGATTTTGCCACATGCCAAAATTAAGCCATGAGGCCAATAGAAGTTAAAATTTACTCAAATTCGTTTTAAAAAAGAGGAATGCAAAAAAAAATTGGAAAATACTATATCCACAAAAATTTTACAAACAAAGTTTCACAAAATAACTTGTCACCAATCAAAAAAATTTACACAATGATGTGGCAAGATTGTTGGTCCAATAAAATAGATTCTTGCTTTTTTATAATTGTTTTGATTGGACAATTAATCTTGCCACATCATTGTGTGAAAGATTTTTTTGTAAAGCTTTTGTAAACATAACATTTTTCTTTAAAAAAAATCATTAAAACACGTGTCTAAATTGTTAAAAAAAACTTTAAAAAAGGCAGGGGTCGGTTTAGCACTTGAATGTAAAATAAACATTCTAATTGTTAAATAAAATTTACAATTAAGTCAAAAACTTAATAAAAGAATCTAATATTTAGACATGAAATTCTCAATTCATAATTTTTAATAATGTTATAAACCTAACAAATACTCGTTAGACTTTATATGTTTTTGAACAATTTTTTTTTATTATTGTCCTTGTTATTATTATAAAATCATAATACCCAAACTTCATATATATACGAGATTATAAATATTAAATGCAATCACGAGTTACTGTGATGTGATATGCAAATGAATACACGAATTTGCACATACAATGACGCATGTAAAAGACTATTTAGTAGTTTACTATTTAGAAATTTCACATATAAGGTTTGTAAGATCAACCTTAACATATGGTTATAATGCAACGATTCATGATAAGTATTAGAGGAGGGTTATATTATTATGTTCTTTTTTTAAAGTTTAAACTATATCCACAAAAATTTTACAAACAAAGTTTCACAAAATAACTTGTCACCAATCAAAAAAATTTACACAATGATGTGGCAAGATTGTTGGTCCAATAAAATAGATTCTTGCTTTTTTATAATTGTTTTGATTGGACAATTATTTAATTCATGTTTACACCTTTTGCGTGGGCATTACTTATAAGAGTCTTAGGTATCATAACTTGGCAACACCAAGTTTTTGCTGCTACGTCAACGCCACATCAGCATAACTCCAACACCAACACCAACACCACTCCCCTAATCATAACACCAAATAACACCACTCACCTCTTTATTTTCATAAAACCCCCTAAACAATTATTTCATTCTTTTAACAAACTAACCACTTCATTCATAAAATTCAAATACACATTACAATACTAAAAAAAACACACATTAAAAAAAAAATACCGAAATTAAAAAATAAATAAAAAAATATGCCCCGGCGACTAATCTTCTTCCGATGCTTCTTTAACTTCGCGCCAAATATGGTAATAGGGCTGTAAACGAACCGGACGAACGCGAACGGAGGTATGTTCATGTTCGTTTATTTAATTTTAGCCGAACAAATAAACGAACGCGAACGCATAATCGGACCAAAATTGTTGTTCATGTTCGTTTATTTAAATTTGAACTTGTTCATGTTCGTTTATGTGCGTTCATTAATAAGTTAAACGAACGTAAATCGGACATAAATGAGCATGAACGAACATAAATGAACGTAAACGATCATATATAAACGAAAACGGACATATACGAACGTGTAACTAAAGTTGTTATTCTAAACGATCCATATGATCATCTTATATATATAATCATTATCCCAAAATATGATCTTAATATACAGTCATACTACTATATTAGCATCATGAGCACGCATAGTCGATTCTTGCATAAGGAAATCTAAACAACATCATTATCATAGTTAATATTCACGATGACTCATATAGAACGTCTTTCTAAACGTCGTCAAAGAAAGGTTTTTGATTTTGATCTGCCATTGAATGTGATACTAGAGAAGTAGAGAGGGTCACACAAAATTTATCTAAATCTACCCTTAAATGTCAAGTGTAAATAAAATATCTAGCATAAAAAAAGTTATTTACTTGTACTGTGACTATTATTGGCGTCAAAATTCCCGCTCATTAGAAGACCAGTTTCATCTTGTCACTTTCAACTTATCAATTTCAACTTTTTTTTTGTCAATTTCAATTTCAACTTTAATGTTTTATATAAGAGAAATTAATAAGGAGTTAGTACTATATTACTTTAGGGACCTTAAATACTTGATATATTAATTTATTATTTTCTTTAATATTTGGGATGTTAATCGAACGTAAACGAACGTAATCAGACGTACATAATCGGACGTTCACGAACGTAAATAAACGAACGAAGTGTTTGTTCATGTTTGTTTATTTAACTAAACGGACCAAAATTCTTGTTCATGTTCGTTCATTTATTAAATAAACGAACATAAACGAATTTCTCGGCGAACGATTTACGAACGGTTCGCTGAACGTTCAGTTCGTTTACAGCCCTAGCTGCATGAGATGCTGCTGCACTTGTAGTAATATCGGTGGTACCAATCGATTTCTAGGCCACACCTGTCACATATACACTTAAACTTTTGCATGGTGATCAAATCGTTGTAGTCAACATCATCATCATATTCGTCTAAGTCTTGATATTTAAGTTGCAAATATATGAGAATGAACGGATGCTCATGTTGGATTTCTTCAAGGTGTAGCTCCTTCAACTCCATATCTTTTCTATAACAGAAGAAAACGTCATTTCAGAGCCATTTCAGAAATTGAAAAGTGTGCTGTTTGAAACAGACTAAAAGAACCAAAAATCCTAGGAGCTAATCCCAAATCACCTACTCGATAACTCAATATTTGACGTTATCGATATTTGACGGAAAACAATTTTGACTAACAGAACTCGATTTTGCCACGTGCCAAAATTAAGCCATGAGGCCAATAGAAGTCAGAATTTACTCAAATTCGTTTTAAAAAAAGAGGAATGCAAAAAAAAATTGGAAAATACTATGTCCACAAAATTTTTAAAAACAAAGTTGCACAAAATGACTTGTCACTAATCAAAAAAATTTACACAATGATGTGGCAAGATTGTTGGTCCGATAAAATAGATTCTTGCTTTTTTATAATTGTTTTGATTGGACAATTAATCTTGCCACATCATTGTGTCGAAGATTTTTTTGTAAACATAACATTTTTCTTTAAAAAAATCATAAAAACACGTGTCTAAATTGTTAAAAAAAACTTAAAAAAAGGCAGGGGTCGGTTTAGCACTTGAATGTAAAATAAACATTCTAATTGTTAAATAAAATTTACAATTAAGTCAAAAACTTAAAAGAATCTAATATTTAGACATGAAATTCTCATTTCATAATTTTTAATAATGTTATAAACCTAACAAATACTCGTTAGACTTTATATGTTTTTAAACAATTTTTTATTTTTATTATTGTCCTTGTCATTATTATAAAATCATAATACCCAAACTTCGTATATATGCGATATTATAAATATTAAATGCAATCACGAGTTACTGTGATGTGATATGCAAATGAATACACGAATTTGCACATACAACGACGCATGTAAAAGACTATTTAGTAGTTTACTATTTAGAAATTTCACATATAAGGTTTGTAAGATTAACCTTAACACATGGTTATAATGCAACGATTCATGATAAGTATTAGAGGAGGGTTATATTATTATGTTCTTTTTTTAAAGTTTAAGTAAAGATATCGAAAATAAAAGGATCATTATGTAATTCTTATAAATAAGAATACACAACATATAAAAAAAATCGTACATGATATCTAAACTAAATTTAATTCATGTTTACACCTTTTGCGTGGGCATTACTTATAACTAGTATAAACTATATAATATCTCATATTTGCTAGTATGATATAATGTTTAAATCTATTTGCTAGGGATGTGGGCATCAGCTTATAATTAAGGTAGACTCTCAGGTGGTGGTTCGTTTAATGGAGGGGGAGATTATTCGTCATAGCACTGCATTTTACACTGTGAAAAAATGTCGCAATCTTCTGAAAAGTTTAGACTGGGAAGTAAAGCTTGAGCACTGTTACCGGGAAGCTAATAGAGCAGCAGATTGGTTAGCAAATCATGGTTGTGAGCAAGAAGAGCGGTTGTGCATGTTTGATTCCCCTCCTCTCGATCTTGGTTCAATTATTCTTGAGGATGTAAAAGGTGTCGCATTGTCTCGTCGTGTTAACGTTTCTTAGTTTTTTTTTTCGGGGTTAGCCCCTCTTCTGCACCAAAAAAAAAAATCTGCACCAAAAAAATAAAAAAATAAAAATAATGTTTAAATAGTATGTAGCAACTGCAATTATGCAACCTAACTATAAAGAATATAGTAAAATCTGATAATCATATATTATACCTTGCAACCTAACTATATGAGAATATAGTCAAAAGAAATTGCTTGGAACTAACGAAAATACTATAAATGTGTACCTTAACTCAGGCCTGAGGGAGGTTATACCATGTAACCATAACTTCTTTAGTTTATATAATTGAGTGACTTCCAACTTTATATGGTATATTTGGTTCAAGAAGCAAAGAAAAGAATGATTCACTAGCAGTCTAGCATGCTTTGCTTCCTTGTTGAAGAAAGAATTGAATGATGTCTTACTTCGGCCGCGTATATTACTTTTTTTTTCCGCTTATATTACTTTTTTTTTCTTGTCTCCGAATACACACCGTGTTGGAAAGTTGCTTCGTACACAATACGTGAATCAGAATACCGAGAATCTTTTGCCGAACCTCCTCACAGTAAAACACAAGTTTGTTTTTTTTTTAACGGCAAACACAAGTTTGTTTAGTGAATGAAATTCACTGTGTAAAATGTATGATTCACATTCACACTTCTTAAACACTTTTTAACAGTAAGATGCACTTGAAACCCAAAACATTTTAATGAAACAAACACCACGTGTTAGACAACTGATATGCACAAAATAATGGTCTAGTGGACTGATTGATCATAGATAGAATACATATACTCTCTCCGGGCTGATTTTGAACTTGTTGCCTATACGTCCCTATATAAGCTTAGTCAAGCACCCTGAAGTTTACTAACCACTAATCACACCAGTCAAACCATAAACTAACCATCATAAACACGTAGTCATTACATATCAACCATAATTGAACATATCATTAGACACAACTTGACAAACTTTCTAGGAATAATATCTTAGCATGAAAAAAAAACGAATACAAGGTTCTTATGATTCACGACACAATAACACCCCGGTTCAAGAACATCATGCTACAAACTCAATTTAGAACCCAGAAATATCATCTAACACGAGAAAGAAACGACAACATATAAAACAATCTCCAATTTTTTTGTCATTTGTAAACATATTATCCCTGTTATTGAACATTGTGTTCTCGAATTTTATTTTTGAAAGAAGAGAAAATAAGTGGGAAGTAAAAAAAAGGTTAATTACTTGAAAATGTATTATGCTTGTCACTTTTTGTTATTGTGTGTATCGAACTTTTTTTTTATTATTGTGTGTATTGAACTTTCAAATTTGGACCTTTGTGTGTATTTTTGCCACTATTCAACCATGTAAAATGACCATTTTACCCTTCGAAATTTGAAAAAGTAAGAGTAAAATGGTCATAAATACACACAAATGTCAAAATTTGAAAGTTCAATACACACAATACGAAAAAAAAAGTTCGATACACACAATAACAAAAAGTGACAAGTATAATACAAAAAGTGACAAGTTTTTCCAGGAGAGGAGAAAAGGGATTGAGAGGAAATTTAGTTAATTACCTCTTAAAAAACTTTTTCCTAAGTAGGAGAAAAGTGACAAGTATAATACATTTTCAAGTAATTAACCCTAAAAAAAATCATGTTCTCAAGAGTTTTTCCAGGAGAGGAGAAAAGGGATTGAGAGGAAATTTAGTTAATTACCTCTTAAAAAACTTTTTCCTAAGTAGAGATTACAAATCAAACTAGACACAATCATATATAGACTTCTGTATGACTGATGAAACATAGTTACACTAATATAAACCACTGATGTATTCTCTTGCTACATTTCCGAAGAACTAACAGATAAAAAGACAGGATAGGGAAAGATCCATGGGTTTAAATCTAATGTACATCTTACAACACCATTCGAATCTTTCATTTTTTTCTATATTTCTATAAAGTTTAACAACACAAAGATACAATTTTATTAGAAAGAGTTCCAGGCACACATACACCAGAAGAAGAAGGTGGCATTCAACGGGATGATGGAAGAGCACGCCAATTATCAGCAAGAGCAATAGCCCGCTCTCGAGAAGGTTGTGGGAGCTGTTGAAGTATAACATTCTTTACATGAGCTGCTGCCGTCTCACCACCACGTCCAGCCAGTTCCAAGTACACTACTGCCTTCATCATCTGTCCTTCCTGTTTAATCAAAGTACAAAAGTGGCTAAGCTTATCAGGGGGTTCTTATTGAGTTATTGTATTATCAAATTATAGTAAGCATAGTCAAATAGGGGTGAGCGCGGTTCCGGAACCGCAAAGAACCGAGAACCGAAAAATGCATATTTTAAGAACCGAGAACCGGACCGAAGTGCGTGTTTCGGTTCCCTTCGGTTCTCGGGTTCGGTTCGGGTATTTCGGTTCTACCCAATTGGAACCGAAATTTTTTATAAATCCATCAAATGAACTCTTTTTCGTCGAGTGGTGAAGTATTTTAGAAGATCCATGATCGAAATTTGTAATACAAGTGTATGAAATTATGATTGAAATTCCAACAAGAGGTCAAATAACATATTGTAGTGTTTTTGTTTGTATCTAGGTTGAAAAGGAAGTAAACTAAAATTTTGTTTAGAATGGACACATCGTGATTTGTAATATAATTCTAGAACTCAAAACATAAATCTAGCTAAAAGCAAGAAATTAAAATCTTTGTAACTGTTAAATCTTTTCAGTGGCAACATAAGAGCCAACATTCCATAAGGTTCATTTTGATATATATGTTCACTTAATCACTTGGCTTTTTGCTATGAACCATAACTAGTTTTTTTTTACTGTAATAGAAGAGCTTTGTCTCGAGGTATCTCAACATTGAAAAAATTCGACCGTTTACCCGTTTTATGAAGTTAAGTATTTTATAAACAATGATACATGTTCGCATTTTATAAACAATGATACCTTGTTAAACTATTAAAATCACGATGAATGTTTGAAGTATCACGTAAAAAAACCAAAAATCTAATAGAAATCCCATATATTTGAAGTCGGGCGGTTCTTCGGTTCCGGAACCGAGAACCGAAATTTGAATTATTGAGGAACCGGAACCGAACCGCGGTTCTAAAATTCGGTTCGGGTTGGGTCGGTTCCGGTTCGGAACCGCGGTTCTCGGTACATATGCTCACCCCTAAGTCAAACACTTCTAACAAAGTGCTCACTGCTCAACAACCCATATAAACTTCAACTGATTCTACAAATGCCAAACACTCACTTCTTTAAGTCACAAACTTTTGTAATATTGAAATTATTTTGGCAAACTATTCTAGTATTGCCAAAACCAAAATATGGTTTGACTTTATGCATAGAGGTTGCATTGTGTTTAATACTGGAAAGTCAAATGTTGACTTCTTTTCAGAGGAATATTAAGTAATTCAGCTTTTATTATTAATAGTAGTAGTAGTTACCGAAAAAAGAGTGAGTCCATGCTCAAACTGAGCTTTCCTGTGTCCATGATCAGCGGCAAGCTTCATCCATTTTCTTGATTGTCTATGGTTTTGCAGAAACCCTCTGCCTAAAGAGAAGCAGAGCGAGACATTATACATAGCTCTTACATATCCACCCTCTGCAGCTCGTAAATACCATCTCGCCTATTAAAAAACGTAGCAAGGGTATATAAATTCCACCTCAAACCAAATAATAGTTCTGCATGTAAATTAGGGGGTAGAAATGAGCTGAGACGCTCGTGAAAAGCTCGGGATCGGATTGGTAAAAAGCTCGAACCAGCCGAGCTCGAGCCTAAGTTGCAGCTCAGTTATTAATCGAGATCGAGCTTCATATACAAAGCTCGATTGGGCTCGCCTGAACGACACTAGGATTATCCAAATATTAAACATAAATAAAATGTTATGCATTTGTATTATAAGCGAGCTTATTAACAAGCTCAATAACAAGCATATTAATGAGCTTAAAATAGATATATTACAAGCCGAACTCGAGCCATTTTTGATTGCCACATCGTATAAACGAGCCGAGCCCAAGCCTGTATAATACACCATTAGCCGAGCTCGAGCTTAAAAAACAAGGCTCGAACCGAGCCAAGCTCGAGCTTTATAATACTTAAACGAACCCAGCTCGAGCTCCGACAGGCTCGGGTTCGGCTCGGCTAGGTTCCACCCTTAATGTAAATGTATCTACAACCAAACTTTTGTACTTTCAGCAAAAGCACGAGAAAGAATGAACAATACATTTTGCAATGGTTTACAAAATGTAAACATTGGTCTAATATGCAACGGTTTTCTTGCATAATTATACAACTCATTCTTACAGAATTTAGTTTTTATACCAGCAAGAATGACGATTCTGTTTTTAAACGTATCATTTTCCTTTTCTTAGATAGAGAGAAGTAAATATAGAGTAACAGACTTGCAGATTGATCTAATTGTCTTGTCACCAATCATTTGTAAGTTGCACATATGTATGATACGAGAAGAAACTAAGATGTGGTAGTGGGTCGTTCTTACCTAATGTTTAGAAACATGGAAGATAGATTCAAAAGATGTAGAATGCTTCAAAGTATCAGAAACAGATATGACATAATGATCAAGCAACATACCGCTTCTGACAGATTCTGATCTGTTCCAATACCACGATGCAAACAAAGGGCGAGCTGGTATTGCCCACGAACATAGCCAGCAAGAGAAGCTTGATATAACCATTTGACAGCTTCCTTCGCGTTAGGCGGTTCAGCTGCATTTGTTGAAGTAAAACGTTTAAAAAAGATTCATCACAAATACCCTTGAACATGAAGAAAAAAAAAGTAGTTATGCTTAGTTATATGACTGAAACAAGTATCATAAGCACGAATCTACCATACCTCTACTCATAACACACAACCATATAGCAATGAAACCACAAAGCATGTATCATAAGCACGAATCTTCAGTTATCAAATACAATCGAGCATATATCAGTACCAGAACTAAACAGTTAACCTAAACAAACAAAGTTCGCTAGGATAGTTAAACACTGCAAAAAGTAATCATTCATCTTTTTTCCTAGTATCCATAACCAAAACACACTAGATAACTAAAGTAATAGTAATGCAACTGCTATAATCCATAGTCGACAATAAATCCTAAATCCATATAGGCATATACAGTAATCATAAACCCCCTAAACTC
>BQNB010043255.1:35525-45609 GCA_026074375.1 Tanacetum coccineum
GAAAAATTCCGGTCTTACCTCATCTTGAACAAAAGCATAGTGTATACGGATCACTCCACCCTAAAATATCTCTTTGCTAAAAAGATTTCAAGGCGAGGTTGCTCCGGTGGGTTCTCCTCCTTTAAGAGTTCAAATTCAAAGTAATTGACACAAAAGGAGCCGAGAATCTCACGGCCGATCATCTTTCCCGATTAGAAAATCCTTATGAAAATGTGCTCGACCCAATAGAGATAAATGAAACGTTTCCTCTCGAGACACTTAATATGGTGACTTTTCGTGGTGACTCAAGCACCCCGTGGTTTGCCGATTTTGCAAATTACCACGCGGGGAATTTCATTGTTAAAGGGATGTCGTCCCAGCAAAAGAACAAGTTTTTCAAAGATGTTAATCACTACTTTTGGGACGAACCCTATTTGTTCAAAATATGTGCGGATCAAGTGATCCGGCTGTGTGTTACGGGCCAAGAAGCGTTTGAGATCCTCAAAGCTTGCCATAATGGACCCACTGGGGGACATTACGGTGCCAACTACACCGCCAAAAAGGTTTTTGACTCAGGATTTTATTGGCCCAATTCTACCAAGATTTTGGGGGGGGGGGTTGCAATGAGTTGTTAAAAATGCGACTTCATCGCCAACGTTAGGGAAAAAAATTTCACAACGGGATGAGATGCCTCAAAATTCCATCCAAGTTTGTGAAATCTTTGACGTTTGGGGCATTGATTTCATGGGGCCATTCCCGTCTTCACGAGGGAACAAATATATACTCGTGGCGGTCGACTACTTGTCAAAATGGGTTAAAGCGAAAGCGCTCCCCACCACGGACGCCCGAGTTGTTTGCAAATTCCTAAAATCTCTCTTCGCCCGATTCGGAACCCCTCGTGCCATCATTAGTGATCGCGGTACCCATTTTTGTAATGACCAGTTTGCAAAGTTCAGGATAAATATCGATATTACTCACCGTCTCTTACCGTGTTTTTATCACCCCCACACTATGGGCCAAGTTGAAGGTTTCCAATCGTGCTTGAAAAACGAATTCTTGAAGGACGTAGGCGAGTAACCTTGCCTCTTGTCGGAATAAATTTGTTGATGCACTTTGGGCCTTCCGTACAGCTTACAAAACACCCATCGGGTGTACTCCATACAAGCTCGTGTACGGAAAAGGCATGTCATCTAACGATTCGAGCTCGAGCACAAAGGTTCTGGGCTTGATAAAAAATGGTAGGCGTTGGGTGGGGGTGGGGGTTGAGGGGGATTTATTGCAAACTTTGACCTTGAGACCGCGGGTGATCACCGAAAAGTTCAACTCAATGAACTAAATGAACTTGGTGATCATGCCTATGAGAACTCTTTGATCTATAAAGAGAAAACAAAGAGGATCCATGACTCAAAGATCAAAAACCGCGTTTTTAACGTCGGTGATCAAGTCCTCCTCTTTAACTCTCGATTAAAGATGTTCTTGGGTAAGTTGAAATCCCGTTGGTCCGGACCATTCACCATTACACATGTCTTTCCATATGGCACAGTTGAGTTATCTCAAAACTCCGGGCCAAACTTTAAGGTGAACGGTCATCAAAATAAGCACTACTTTGGAGGGGACGTACCACAATTGGTTGTCCCGGATCTCCAAACCTTCCCCAAGGACAAATGAATTCAGGGATTGGGTCAAGCTTAGTGACCCTAAACAAGCGCTTCGTGGGAGGCACCCCATGCTTATCCGTAGTTATATTATGTAGTAATGAATAAGTGTTTTTGTTGTGAGAGGCTTGCCTCTTTCCTTTCTCGTTTGCTTATGTTTTTGTAATTGTCTAGGATTGTCCCAGATTTTTTTGAAGCCTCTCGTGCTCGCGGTTTTGTCCTTCGATCACAAGAGCTTCAAATCCTCAGCTTCATTTGGGAAATCCAATATCCTAATCTAATCGACTAACGTTTATCTTTAAGCATACTTAATAAATGGCTTAGGATTTACGTAGAGACCCTTCTTAAAACATTGAGGACAATGTTTAATTCTAGTATGGGGGATCTTCGATTTGATTGTGCCTGCAGTCGTTGTTTTCACGTAAGCTTGTTTTACCACCATATTTCAAAAAAAATGTAAAAATTTCAAAAATAAAGAAAAAGTCAAATATAGTGCTTTTGTCATAATTTTGATCTTTCTGTGGGTAGGATAAGATTAAATTTGACTCGATCGATGCGTGTTGAGCTTATCTTGTTCTTACTTTAGGTAAGCTGGGCAGGTGAAACTCGCGAAGAACGAAAAATGATAGAGTTAAGTATGTAATTTGTGGCTTTTTCTCCCATAAGCTCTTAACCGGATTAATAATACGTGCTATTTTTAGACATTAAACTTAAATCAACAATTTTTTTTATGTAGTTAATAGCAAAAATTTTAGTCTTAATTCAAATTTTATTGCTTAAATTTCAAAAAGAAGTCTTCTCTATGTTCTTAAAAATAATGATAATATGTTAAAAAATGAAAAAATATAATAAATATAAACTGTGGGCTAATAAATAGTTTTGCTGCATCTATTGGTTCCCCCGCTCACATCACGTGTATAGCCTTTTAAAGAAAGCCAACATTGTAAGAATAATAATCCGAGATGGATAAATTAAAAGTTTGCTGCATCTTGCCGGCTCACAACCGATGTTGCAGCCTTCTAAAAGGTCGAGGGATCAAATTCATAAATGTTTATTTATTAAGTGTGATTAATAATATAGATTCTTTTTTGTTAAATTTAATATGCTTTGAACTTTGACTATTCTATTTTATAAGCTATGTGTATACGAGAACCTCAAGAGGTTTATGGAAACCTAAGGTCCGTGGGGGAAGGGGTACCCGGAATTTTTTTTTTTTAAAAACTAGTCTATGTTGGGTGTCAAAGCCAGGTCACTAGCAGCAAGGTTGGGTTGATGCCGAGATTGAAAGTCGCTACATGGGATGATCTCGCCTTCAAACTCATTATTCTCGGGTGGAACGTGAAACATAGAAATTTTGCAAAACGTTGATCCATGGTTGAAATTTGAAATAGCACATTCACCTAAATATAATAATTGCCGAGAGTGAAAAGTTTACAAAGTACACATATGAGTAGTGTTAGCATCTTAACTGATACTTAATTGTTGATTTCATTTTAAGCTTGGTGTGGATCGAGTGAAAAGTCGGGGACGATGAATTTATCCTTTTTGGAGGCATTCTCGGATCGAAATGCATCTTGTTCTATGATCCCTAACAGTTATGGAAATAACGAAAGTCAAATAAGTTAATTGCTATAAAAAAATAGAAAAAGATGTAAAAATACAAAATTTGAGGACATAAGTGTTATACATTTAAAAATGGTAAAAAATGGGGCTTTTCTATACTCTGTATTTCTTTATTCCCCTCGATGAAACACTTAGCTACTTTTCGAGTTAATTAGTCTGAGCGGGATGAAGAGTTATAGTTTCTAAGTGCTTATTATAGCATTACGTGTGGCCTCACGCAATATCTTAGAATGGGGGATTTTGGTAATTTGTTTAATTACGCATAGCTTTGACCACTAAAAACGACTTAAATGACCAAAAACGTACCAAAAATACATTATATTTGTATGTTTTGCATTTGTATTATGCAGGTAACAGATATTAAAGAAAAGGACAAAAACAAAGCCAAATATGACAAAACCAAGCAAGAGACAACGGAAGAGCTATGAAGAGTAGTCAAAGTCAACCTCCGACAAGTCAACGCAAAGTCAAAAACCAAAAAGTCATAAGCTCAAAGAAAATACAACTTAGGACTGATGTTTGTCAAAATCACCTAAACTTGAACTTACAAGGACTAAAGTTGCATTATGCCATATATATCTTTAGGGTGCCATTTTTGCCTAACCTAAAGTTATATAACCAAAAGGACTAACTATGTAATCACTCTATACACTTTGAGGGGTAATTTCTGCCAAGTCTCCAAAATATTTACACCACAAGGACGATTATTGCAAATGAGACACACACCTTGGAGGGCCATTGTTGCCAAACACCCAAACTCTCACCCCTGTCACTTTTATAAACCTTTTCCCGCCAATGCACAGTAACCAAGTATGGTCACTGGTCTCCTACTCCTTAAACTAAAACAAAAAACTCATTAAAACCATAAACCCTACCCCTCATGGCTCTTATGTCCACCTTGGCAATCCCAAATTACCTTATTCGATAATGAACAAGACAAAATCATCAAGGGTCAATATCAAAGGCTAGGGCACAAAGGCAATTTGAAGGGCTGAGATGACTTCTTAATTCTCCTCACACAACAAGCACAACCTAAAACCCCCTCAGCAAAGAAGCACAGGAGGAGAGAGTCAAGAAACGGGAGGACCTGTATCTTCTTAAGCTATATATAATAGGATCAATGTAAGCCGAAATAGCAGTCAGTTTTTAAACCTAGTTAATATTCAGTTTGTTTTTATATTATTGTCTTTTAAAATTTTCAAGTATTGTAATCTCTTTTTAAGTTAATAAAAGTTTGAAGTTTTCTTTAAAATTCTGTCATTTAAGTTTACTTGTTGCTAAATACTGTGTTTTGAGCCCTAACATAAGTTTTTGAGTTATTAAAAACTTATATAAAAGCTCATTTCCTTTTCTGTCAATACAAATCAAAAATCATAAAAATAAAAAAAAAAAAAAAAAAATCCAAAAATTTGTCTAGAAAGCAAGGAGCATGGTAAATCTTGGATGACCATGGGTTTAGGGCTTCAAAGGAAGCATTAGGTTTGGTTTTTTAAGCTTTGAGGGCTTATTTCATTGCAAAAAAGCTAAGGACCCTTGTAAGTTTTCTAATTTTCATTTTTTGCTTAAGTTATTGTAGCATAGCTTATTATTTGCTTATTTATGCTTTTTTCTTGCTTATTTGTGCCATTTTATGCTTATGTGTTTTCCTTTGTTGCTTATATGTCTTTTATCTAAGTTTACTTGAAAACTGTCCTAAGAAGCTTTGAAACTGCTTATATTCATTTGCTTATTTCAGTGCTTATTCTTGTGTTTTGATTATTGCTTTTTGCTTATCTTTACTTACTTGCTATCTGTCTTTGAAAATATTTGCTTAAATTTTGGTCAATCTGTTTTAAAATTGGTTTTTGATACCTTAAAGGGGTGTTTGGGATAGTAGGTCAAAACGGGTCAGAATTGGTATAATACCATTGGGTCACTTTGCTTACTTTCACAAGCATCATTTAAGTTGTATTAATCTGTTTTACCAAGTTTTTAAGTCTTTAACATTGTTTTCAAGTTTTTCAAAAAGGTTTGAAAAGCGTGGGATTAAAACAGTTTTTAGGCTCGCTTATTAGATTTAGCTCTCAAAGCAAGTTTTTAAAAGTTGTTTTTAGTGTCTTTTAGAGTACTAATGTTGTAGGATAAGTACCCTTTGGTTTCCTTTTGATTTAGTCTAAAACTGTTAAAAATTTTGTCAAGTAATTTTCCTAAGTTAAAAGCAATTTTTTTCATTTTCAAATTTCAGCTTGTCAAAAGAGTTTTTAGCTTTTGAATCCTTGAGCTTAAGCTCATTTGTAGGTGGACTCTATCTGTTTTAACTTCTTTTTCATTTTGAAGCTTATGTGTTAGCTTATTTCTAGGCCTGCTTATTGCATATTTGTTTGTTAAGAAAACCAAAAAGCCAAGCAATCTGTGTAAACCACCATTTTCACAAGGCTTTTTAGTAGCTTATATGATATTCAAACTTTCTTTTCTTTATAGATTATTGTAGCTTTTAGGCCAAGCTTTAAGCTCATATAAGTTGTTAAGCCTAAGGAGCCCTCTAGGTGCTTAAAAATAAGCCCCAAAAGTGCCTTTAGGCTGCCTTGTTTGCATGCTTTAGCCCCTTTTGCTTATCTGCCTTTTCTGCTTATTTGCTTATTCTTTTGTGCTTATCTTTGTTTGCTTTAGCTTATTAGGTGTAGTTTAACTTCTGTCTTTGCTTATTTTTCTTTGCCATAGCTTATTTTGCCCCATATTGCCTTAACTGTTAGCTTAATATTAGAGTAGTGTAAAAAGTTAAGTCTGCTAGCTTTTTGTGCTTATTTTTCAGCTTATTTTAGAGTTATAAAATTTTTGTCTTTTTTAAACTTGCTTAATTTTTCTAGTTTTATAAGTTAAAAAAATATTTTATCAAAAAGGGAGGCTAAGGATTCGAACCCTGGACCTCCCCTTTATCACCTACACGTCCCACACTCCCCACACACAAACCACTTTGGGTTAAATATGCTCAAACGATAGTGTTTTGAAAAAATTAATTACCTACCCTACTTTTTTACCTTTTCTTTTTAATAAGCACTTCGATGCTTATTTTGCGCTTTTCCGGGCTTATTGGTTAGCCGTTTCATTTAGCTTATTTTCCTTGCATTCTGATATAGTTTAGGACTTTTGTAATTTTATATATTTTTTCCATTTAGTTTAGTATTTTTAATTAATGTTTCTTTTTAAATCATTTTTAATATAAAAAATTATTAAAAAACTCAAAAAATAATATAAATTCTTTTTTGGAAATTTTTTCTTTTTTCTTATAGCTTCTAGGAAATTGTTTTACTTTTCATAGGGTTTTATAAATTGCACATTTTTTGTTTTTTTAAAGATCGGGATTCATTCCCGTTCACTTTTAGTGTTTTTTTAAGACTCAAATCAACTCCGTTTTCACGTTCTAGTTTTTTTAATCTTACTTTTTAGTTATTTAGAGCTTATTAAAAGTAAAAAATCCTTTTAGGTGTAATTTGGAAATATTTAGGGTTTTTAGTCAACATATATTAGATTCCCGTTATCGTGTTAGCATAATTATGTGCTTTATCATTTTTAGTATAGATTGCATTATTTTTTTCACGACTATATTTAGATTCAATTCCAAATCGTGTTCCAATTTATCATCAATGTCATTCCAACTCTCCGGACATTTCCAATTCACTTTCGTTGGGATAAACGACCCGGGAATATCATTTACTACTTCCGGACTTATATTGTTTTCTTTTTTTTAACTTTTCAAGGGTAACTTGAATTGTTTTGGGTGATATAAGTATTTATAATATATATTATTTGTATTTGTATAACCTAAAAAGAAAGCAATCAATAAACCTAAGATGACACAATCAAATTACACTACTCCTATGTTAAAGTTAGAATTAAAATACCAATAAATTTAAAAATTAACAACTTCACTCCCCGGCAACGGCGCCAAAAACTTGATGTTTTGTCGTTGCAGGTTATAATTTCCTAATAAAGTTTTACTATTTATATTTTGCCGACTTAACCTAAAATAGCCTTAACTGCCATCCAAATATCCCTTGCATCATCATAATGATGAAAATCGGGCATATGATCTTCAGGTAGAGCCTGAAGCAACAAGGTTCTCACCTTATTCTCCCTTTGTACAGCAACATGCTCATCAAGAGAGACAGGAGGATGAACAATTGTATTTCCTTT
This sequence comes from Tanacetum coccineum, assembly GCA_026074375.1. Classification (NCBI taxonomy): domain Eukaryota; kingdom Viridiplantae; phylum Streptophyta; class Magnoliopsida; order Asterales; family Asteraceae; genus Tanacetum; species Tanacetum coccineum. The sequence continues at coordinate 42,956 of BQNB010043255.1, forward strand.
CGCATCTTTTCCCAACCTCTTTGGACTGTTCCCTTGCTGAACAATCCTCCAAAGATTATGATCAGCATTCTGTATCCAGTACTCCATCTTCATAGCCCATATCTCATATTTGTCCTTCTCCAGATAAGGAAATTTTGCATTGTTGGCAGAGATAGAGGCTGTTTGGAACTGTTGAAACTGTTGTGACTGGACATTGTTAGGGTACTGTTGACCAGTTTGGTTGGTCTGAGTAGGTTGAGTCTGTTGAAAGTGAACAGCAGGTTGTGAGAAGATAGATTGATTTGGTTGTGAGAAAGCAGGTTGTGAGAAAGCAGTTTGAGTGAATGTAGGTATTGGTTGTGTGGGTTCAGGTATGAAAGATTCCGAGGTATCATCTTGAGTGAATGAAGGTGAAGCAGATGGATTAGGGTTAGGATAAGTGAATGTTGACTGAGTAGGTATAGAAGGCATGGGTTCTGACATAGTTAATCGGTTAGAGAAACAAAGTTTTGTTGTGGTAACGAGTGATTCTTCTTTATCAGAGGCTCTCTCCAGGCTCTGATACCACTTGTTAGGATCTAGAACTAGATAGATCTTCTAGCCTTTGTGGTTGTATAGTACTTATGTAATCACAAGTATATACGTGAGAGACTCTAACAAATGTTTAGGCGGAAACTAAACAATGCAGTATAAAGAAGAATAAATATAAACAATGATCCTCTATGGATCTCTCTATTAATAATAAATTGTTTTTGTATTTCGTAATCGGTGCCAAACCCTAATGCTAAAGGTTTCTTTTATAGAGAAGAAACCCTAAATTGCTCAACAAGATTCCTAAAAACGCGTAAGAGATATACATCAATCTCTTCCTAATATATCTCATTCCTATATTAATGAGATAATTCTAGAATATAACTATAATTCCTTAATTACATTAATCACGTCTATAAATAAGATCAGCAGATTCTATCTCTGTCAGCAGAAACGAGAACATGACCAGCAGAAACATAATCAGCAGGAACGACTTAATGCCATCAGCAGAAACGAACATCTCTAACAGCAGAAACGACACTTAGTCGTTTTCAATTATTCCCAACAAATAGTATAGGTGTCGTGGATTCGCAACTGGACATACGGATGGTATAAACACCTCATCCTGAACCAGTATATATCATGGTCTCTCTCTCTTTTTCTTTTTCTCTCTCTATCTCTCCATGTACTTATTGTTGTTATAGCTAAGTAGATTACTACAACGCTCGATTTCTTTTAGACTTGAAGTTTTATAAACTTCGAAGAGGTCAAGAAGACCGTATTCACCCCCTCTACAGTTCTACAACACGGATGTGGGAAGCCTAGTTGACATAATGTACGAACATTGATTCAACCAACTCCTTGAACACATCAGGTATGGCCTTAGGCCACCAACTACATCGTTAATCGATTTTTCAGGAGATATATCCTAACCTAAGGGTAGTCAATCTAGAACTCACAGTCGAAACACATCCATTATCGAGGAAAATCATGTTGCAATTCCACATTTTCAAATCAACATCCAAGTACAAAGTGATACTTGGATGACAAGTGCTTCAAAAGCTCAACATGGAAGTGTCAATGATTAGATCATTGGTTGAATTTACAACAAGGCGGGAGTCGCAACAGTCAAAAGCGACTGCCCGCGGTAGAGGAAAGTAACATAAAGGAGATCACGTGGGAGCTTATTTTAGGGACGCTTCCAAAGAGAAAAAAAATCATCATTAACCCTAAATACCAAGATTAACCTATCATAATTAGAGCCACCCTCCCACCCTAGGTGACAAATTAACTAGTTCAATTACTAGCAAATAGTCTAGATGTCTTTGCCTGAAAACCTTCATACATGACCGGTGTCCCTAAGTTACTAGCAGAACATAGCCTAGGCCTGAACCAATACGCAATCGCTATTAAATAGAAAAGACACAGTCTCTGTCTAGAAAGGTCTTAGGCTATTGGAAGACACCAATCAAGGGCATCATCCATGTTAAGCTCCTAACACCATTTCAAATAATTACTTCAAGAACGCTCACATTGGAGTACATGACTATCTCGTATCAACTCACTAACATGACGTATGTGTATCGACTTCACTAGCCTAAACAAGGCATGCCCAAAAGACAACTATCTATTGAATCCAATCGACTGAAAAATGGAATCCCTAGCTAATTTCAAATACGAGTCCTTTCTTGACGCATACAAGGGGTACCACTAAATTATAATGAAAGAGTATGACGAAGAACAAACAACATTTTACACCAACCAAAGCTTATTTTGTTATACCAAAATGCTCTTCGCACTGCAAAACATCGAGCATGAAATATCATCACCATCAAAAAAAATACAGCTCATAGCACCAACGCATTCGACACTTACGACTCATGCCAAATTAATTCGTATCCCAGATGCTTCAGTTTTGTGCAATAAAACAATACATGTGAAGTTAGCACTGACGACCACATATTTTTTCATTACATATTATCAAATTTCAGGATTTACTTTGAAGTTTTCAATGGTTATGAACAAAATTTGTATTTGATGAACAAAAATCCCTGTAATGATGAACACCTCACTTTGGATGCGATAATAGTAGTTGCTGAGCCGATTCAACCTCGCACCCAACCATCTAACCCTTGTGCACATCC
>BQNB010043256.1:9357-41118 GCA_026074375.1 Tanacetum coccineum
AATATCCATTTCCTGCACAATACAAATGCAAAACAAACATATATTTGGCAGTTTTTGTCTGTTTTTAGTCATTTAGGCTCGTTTTTAATGGAAAGAGGTATGTGTAATTAAGCACATACCAGCATATAAGCAACTTTCATATACTTATATCATATAATTACGACAGCATATTGAATTATAACTTTCCTAATAAGAGCTTAACATTCTAATCAACATAAAACTCATATAATCAATGACTCATACACATTTCATAGTCATTAATATGTCTAAACATCTTCATTCAATTTGCCGCAAGCACTTAACTATTTTATACTAAGGCATTCACATAATTTGCTACTTATACTTATGGTATAGCGTCTATGAGTGGTCTAAGTCTAGGTATCTTATAGTGGAAACCTACTTCTCTTAGACCGAAGCTCAGATACTAAGTTAAAACGCCTGTTTCTAGACTCAAAATTGAAAACTTTTACTGAAACGCATGACCGGGAATGACCTTGTGGCATTCCTAAACAAACTTTTTAAAATACACTATAATTAGACCTTTGAAGGTTCTATTATCATAAAATATACTCTTTTAGCTTTACAACGATATAAAGAACTCATTCTAACACTTTACGGTTTGGTTTTTACGACAAAAACAAGATTGATAAAAAGAACAAACCTTCTAACCAAAGATTACGGCGTAACCTAAGTGGTTATGGCGTAACCTCACTGTAAATGAAAAGTTTATGGCGTAAACAAAATTTTACGCCACTACATAAAGTTACCTTTTTCCTAACTTGACTATATTGATCTGAAACTTTATAATACCTTCCAGAAATCATTATCATATTATAATACAACAATGTTATAAACCTTATGTGACTAAAATAACCCAAAATCATATATTTTACGGGGTTTTAATTCATTTACATACACTTAAGCACACAATCAAAACCATTGACTCAAATACCTTCATTACTTTATAAGACCAATACAAAAGACATTACCACATGACGTTTAACACTTAAAAGCCATCCATAACACTTTGGGGGTTCAACGTGATGGAGCTTGACATCTATTCTATGCTCCTAAGTACAATTAATTACTCATACTTCTTACATCCGCATCTTAGCCTTAATCCATTGCTTTACCTTCTTGAAAGTACCTACAAAACGTTAGACATCAAAACCGTAAGCATTACGCTTAGTAAGTAATAGACATACAAGTCATTATATTCCATTTAACATATTCATATCACAACTCTTAACATAACAATCATTCATAAACATATAAACTTACATATCTTTCTACTTCGCAACATTACTAATCATCTTCATCACAAGAACACATATCATGAAAGACACATCCACAAGGATTTACTCAATTAGCTAGATCATCACTAGACTCCTCTCTTAATCAAGTACACTAGTCTTAATCTTCTTAAAGCCCTAGCACATAATGCATAACACAAATATGATAAACTTAAAATAACTTCTTGTAAGTCAATTACTTACCTTTAATCCAAGTTAGAAACATCAAGAAATCCATCACCATCAATCCTTGATTCCTACTCAATTATCATTACAATTACATGTCAACATATAGGTATAGTATCACTATCAAGGGTTTACACAACCCATTAATCATACTCAAATTCCAATCTTAATCATCATATGATCATATCTTGATCATATGATGAAAACCCACAATACCAATTTAATTCAATAATACTTATCTCATAATTACAATAATCTCATTAGATTATTGATGAACACCTTTTACCCAAAACCCCCAATTTGGTCTCATGAACCCTAACCTTTAATTACTTTAAGATTCAGATTACTTACTTCTTAGGGACTTTAGCTTGGTGCATAAACCTGCAAAACATCCTTGATTCTTCATTTAGAATTGATCATGGCTCCATGTTTTCCCTCCCTTTTCTTGTTCTAAGCCTAAAGCCGACCACAACAGAAACCCACAACAAGTCCTGAACCTTTTGGATAATTATGGAAGTGTCCAGATATTTGTTGGGTGAAAGTTTGCCCTTTTGGAAACTATGGTCCCTCAAGTCTCTTTTCTTTTAATTTGACCATATTAACTTATGTAGCTTATTTATAACTTGGCAATCTTAGTCCCTTAGCTTATTCTTTTATAAATGTGACACATTAACTCTATAAACCTATTTACATAACATTATATTGACTTATGGTTTGACTATCGGGTTGACTAGTCAATTACGCAACGTCTTTAAACTTACAAAAGTCTTAGTCAAACTTATTCTAGGGCATTATCGTAAATAAATACTTAAAATTTGATTTTGGGGTGTTACATAGGGTTTGAAATCGGTAGCCAAAAATTTTGTTCTGCAGACAATTGCTTTTGTGGAACAAAATGGTCAATTAATTTATTCATTACATGATAATTAATTGGAGAAATATTAATTTTATTCTCTTTTGAAATTGGATCATTTTATTTTTCAAGCATTTTTAATCGACTCTCTTATGCTAATATCAATGTCTCTTCATAATCATCCACAGAAACCACATCATGTTTCTTAGATATCACAATACCATCATACAACGTTGGCTTAATTCACTGAGCTTTCTTAAGATAAAACATATTTTGATAACCAAGAGCTTGTTTATGTGTGTTATCGTAAAAAACTTATGGTTTTGTTAGCATATGCATCGTTTGCGCAGATTGACCCACTTTAAAAACAATGTTTTCCACTTCTTTCTTTTCCCTTTCTAGAATCAATTTCCTTTTCAAGGTATTTATCTTCTTTTTCTTTGATTTGTTTTTTTAAAACCTGAATTGAAGTCATTAAAGATTCATTTCTTTAGCATATTTTGAAAGATTTTGTTTGAGTGTGTTAATTTGTTCTTTAAAAGAAGCAAACTTTGCATTTTTGTGAAGAATCATATCATTCATTTGTGAATCAATGTACTTTTCTCGACTATTCAAATCTACATGTTGTCTCTCTTCAAATTTTTTTACTTGTTCCTAATATCTTTCAAGCTCAGCGATTAAGGATTCATTAAAATTTTGAGTTTTCTTAGTGGCCTCAGTACACTTAGTTACTTGAGTAGACATTTGCTCAAACACAAACATTATCATGGCATCTTGTTGTGCAGGAGAGTTGGTATCTTGAACAATCGGATTTTGCATTTCTTTTAGATAGTGTTCATAAGAAATGATATTACTATCACTTATTATGTCGTTATCTGGAACATAATCAATAAGGGATTGTTCAGAATACTTCATCTCTTGAACACTTTGATTAATCATATCATCATTTTGATAAGTGTCGTGATGTGGTACCTCAGAGAGAACTTCTGAATCATAACTAGAGAGATTGGCCATAAGAACCGCTTTTGCTGAAGATATGTCATCACATTCTGAGTCGTAAGCATCTAGATAACCAGTCTAGAAAGCAGAATTTTGTAGGATTGTTGTCTGAGTAACTTGGCCTTTTGCAATTCTTGGATCTGCTAAGAATGCTAGTTGCTCCTCATCTAATACCTGACTAGATTCTTGTGCATGAACTAGCAACATTTTTTTATTAAACCATGCTGAGTTCCTTGGCATTTTAGGCTGAGTGCACTGCCTTGCCATATGCCCTTCACCCTGACAATTGTAACACTTGACAACCCTTGCTTGACCTGCTGCATTATTTCCATTATGGCTTGTAGCATTTCCCTTAGTTCCTGTACCAGCAAAACTCTAACCCTATCTCCTTTGTACTTGTTGAACAGTAACCCTGCCATCTTAAATGGTAGCTTGGTTTCTTGGATTGGAAGATGTTCTGAGTTGGTTGTTGGTTGAAGGAAAACGTGATGCCATTACAGTTGACATAAATGGCATTGCTTTGTTAAGGCAAGCAATTGGATCATCACCTGGTAGAAATGATGGAACAACAAGACTTGAGTCTAGTTGGGGAAACTCAGCTTGTGGTTGTTGTGAAATTAGAGGGGCATGATATGCATTTTGAGGAACTGATGGTGTTGTATGATTGAGTTGAGGCTGGTAAGCATTTTAGTATTATTATAGATGATGAGGTGCTTTATAGGGTCGTGACTGTGGTGAAGGAGAGTACATTTGTTGACCAATTGGTGAAAGCTGTTGTTGATACTGAGGAGGATTGTACTAAGAATGATGGGTGTTCAGGTAAGATGGTGTGTGATGATAGTTAGCAATCAAGGAAAGTGGATCTGGATATCGTTCACGCATCACACGAACTTCATTATCATGTGCCTCGTTGATGACATCAAATAACGTCACTTTTATAACATCATTTATCCCATGTTTATTACCCATTCTATATAAATATTACACGAATTGGTACTTAATCATTTATATTTGTTATTCGCATCAATTATCGAGCATTTGGCAAAATATGGAGAAAATGATGTGTTTTGAAGCATAAACGAAGAGTTTGACAAAGTTTGAAGCATAAACGAAGAGTTTGACAAAGTTGATTGATTTTGACATCAATACGCCGTATCATTCTAGAAGAATACACAATATCTAAAGACTTTGAAGAACTCAAGACCATTCCCTAGCTTTGAAGAATACGCCATATCCACATCAGTAGATATGCCGTATATGATACTTTGGTCAACTATCAAGAAAAGCACATGTACAGCCAATACTTCGTATCCAAAACCTCAATACTCTGTATTGGTCAATACTCCGTATCCGAAGACCCAATACTCCGTATCCAAAAAACCAATACGCCGTATTGAAGGCAGTTCAAGAAAATTCTAGACTATTTTATTCGTGGAGCCCACGCCAAGTAACCCTAATACGCCATATTGAACTTTTCAATATGTCGTATCGACCAATTTTCAGAGTCTATAAATACCAAACCCTAAATACGATTTTAGGTATGCTTTTAACCACTAAGTCTGATTTTCAGAAGATATATGAAGCCAAGAAGGTCCTGAAAAGTGGTCCAATCGATGGGAAAACTCTTGTAATCTCTACACTCTACTATAGGCGTTTGGTTAGCATTATGTTTAATCATTTATCTATGATTTCGTGTATTGTTACAATGACTATCGGATAATACCTTTAGGTATTAGCCATGTTTATGATAATATAATGTTTTGATTTATCTTTATATCAATTGTTCCTTATTCGTTGCATGTTGATTATGTCTATCACATCATACCCGTTTATGTGCTTAATTATGTGTTTTTCCTATCATTCAACTGGGTTTAGTCTTACATGTTTATTGCGCTGCAACTTCGGTGTTGTTTGGGCATAGGCTAAGAGTCTGAGATAGAAACATATAACGCTTATTCATATATCTAGAATAATAGGATCACCAACAGAAAGCCCTATTTTGATCTATGGTTAAATGGATAGGTAGACTAAGCTGGTGACTTGAGATTACACATAGCATCCTATTTGCATAGGTAGTTAAGTGGGTGTGGACTACTAGTATATGAATTTCCATTAAGCAGTAAGTTGATAAAGCCTCCATGAGCTAGGATTCAATATAACCACCACTATAGTTTCCTAGAAAGATTATAATCAACGGTGTGAGCTTTATGCGGGTTTAGGTTAATTGTGACAAGATTAACTAGCCACAAACCTCGAGTCTAAGGAGAAGATCCACCTAACTTTGGAATGATATACCACCTACGGATTAATACAATCATTGCACGAATAGACAATCAAGGGATACTATTAGAATAAACTGGCTAATACGTTTTTCTAACATTTGACCGCTTCCCTATCTTTTGTTAATCACTTGTTTGCGTTATTTGTCATCACCTTAGGATAGTTAGAACTAAACTCGTGCCAGTCTCTCAGGCTGAAAACCTCCCTTTATGAATTAGTTTAGGTTTAATTATATTTAATTTGAATAATTAGGTTAGATTAGTACTAAAACTAGATAAATAAAATACCAGTAGAATTAAGAGTTAACTTCCACTCTCAATGATCGACACCCTACTTACCAATGAAGCTACATCTGATTGGGTACACTGCCTGTTAGAGTGTTCTTTTTAGGTATAGTCGGCATCAAATAAATTGTAAAACTTGATACATAAAATACCTACACTCAACGACACATCAAGTTTTTGGCGCCGCTGCCGGGGAGTGTGATTGTTTAATTTCTTTTTTTATTGGTATTTTTTAGTTTTGTTTTTCTATTGTCTGCTGTTATTTTCTAAAACATAGATTGAATACGGCGTATCCATTTTCTTTTAAATACGACGTATTCAACATAAACATCAATACGGCGTATCCAGTTTACTGAATACGGCGTATCAACTGTCTGATATAGCAGCAGTTTTAGTTAGCTTTCTGGTTTAGTTTTCTAGAATTGTTTTACTTCGAATTGTGTCTTTTTTTGAGGTACCATATTCAGGGTGCCTCCTTACCCGTTTAATTACCCTACAAGGAGGTTAACTATGGAAGAAATATTGGCTAAATTCATTAAAGAATGTAAACATGAACATGAGGAGATGGAAATATTCATTAAAGAATTTAGAACCTCCAACGAGCTTTTATTAAAAGAACGAAGCAACTTATTGAGTGAGCTGAAAATCAAGGTAAACGAATTGTCAAAGGTTATGGGTAATGTTTTGATTCTAAAATACGAAGTCAAAGGAGTGACAACTAGGGGAGGAAAGATGACGTCTGAAGTCACCCTTAGTAAAGAAATTAATGAAACTGGAATCAACAAGAATGAACCTCCCAAATTAGAACAATTGGTGCAGGAAAAGCCGCATGATGTTGGTGTGAAAAATAAATCTTAGATTATTCGTGAAAGGACTACTCAACCATTGGTAAAACCACAACAATCATCTATTCCTTTCCTAAACAGGGTGAGAAAGGAAAAAGAAGAAGCACCGCAACGAAATTTTTTGGAGAATCTAAAACAACTCCATATTAATATTCTGTTTATCGAAGCCCTAGTGCAAAGGCTAAAATATGCTAAATATCTAAAGAGTTTACTAACGAATAAATCTAGACTTTAAGAAGTTTGTACGGTGACAATAAATGAAAGGTGCTCAGCTGTCTTGCTCAACAAACTGTCATCAAAAGAAAAAGCCCAGAGAGTTTCACTATCCCTTGTCAAGTTAGTCATTTGCAAATTAATAATGCTTTGGCAGATCTAGGAGCTAGTATAAGTTTAATGCCTTATACGATGTATGAAAAGTTAGGTTTAGGGGAACCAAAACCAACTCGAATGAGCTTAAAACTAGCAGACAGTTCAGTTTAATATCCAAGGGGAATAGTCGAAAATGTGCTTATTAAGGTAGATAAACTTGTCCTCCTCATTGATTTTGTTATCTTGGATATGCCATAAGACTCTAGAATTTCGATAATATTAGGGAGACCTTTTCTGGCCACCACCCGTGCCATGATCGATGTGTTTAATAAAAAGATAACGCTTAGGGTAGGAGATGATGAGGTGATCTTTGATATGGACCAATCAATAAAAAAACCTCCTACCAAGGATGATGAATGCCACTATCAACATAGAAACTCAGGAATTGTTAGAGAATGATCAGTTAGATCTATTTTTATTAAGGGCCTAGAAAAATCTATTAATCAATCAAATCTAGAGAGCTGTGATTCCATAGGAGATAAGTTTGTTAACAATTTTGTTGTTGAGATGTCAATATGGCGTATTGACCCAGTTAATACACCGTATTCTGAAGCATAAGAAACCGAGGGAACTGATAGACTTAAAAATAAGCATCTTTATTCAGCTAGCGCTAATGAGATTGATGAAAAGAAACTTGAGCTGAAAGTTTTGACTTCCCACTTATAATATGCATATCTACATGGTAATAAATCTTTTCCTATAATTATCTTGTCTAAACGATCTGAGGAGGAAAAAATATCACTTTTGCAGGTATTAGAGAAACGTAAGGGAGCAGAAGACTTGGCCACGTATCACTTATCTATGTTAGAGAATCCACATATGGAGGTGTTAACTGAGCGAGAAATTGTTGCTGAATTCCCCGACAATCGTCTAATGTTTCTAAAATCCAATGACGATGAGCCATGGTTTGTAAATTTTGTTAATTATATTGTTGGAAAGGTTGTTCTACCAAATTAGACCTTCGAAAAAAGAAAAAGGTTTTTATCGCAAGTCAAGACTTACTTCTGGGAAGAACCTTATGCATTTAAACTGTGAGCGGATAATATAATGAGAAGATGTGTGTCCGTAATTGAAACCCTCAAAATTTTGGCACATTGTCATTCGGGACCTACTGGCGGACATCATAGTGCTCTAGTTACCGCAAAGAAGGTTTACGAGTCTGGGTTTTACTGGCCTAGTGTCTTTAAGGATGCTAATGAGTACGTAAGATGATGTGATGCATGTCAAAGATCGGGAAACATATCTTCAAGGGACAAAATGCCTCAAAATAACATTCAGGTATGCGAAGTCTTTGATGTTTGGGGATTAGATTTTTTGGGACCATTTACCCAATCTAGAGGTAATAAATACATATTAGTAGCTTTCGATTATGTTTCCAAATGGGTCGAAGCTCAGGCATTACCTATGAATGATGCGCGTGTAGTGGTTAAGTTGTTAAGAAGATTATTTGCTAGGTTTGGAGTTCCTAAAGCTTTGATTAATGATAGGGGGACACATTTTTGTAATTCCCATCTTGAAAAAGCTTTACAAAGATATGGTGTAACTCGTAAATTATCTATTTCATATCACTCTCAATCTAATAGACAAACTGAAGTTACTAACAGGGCTATTAAGTGTATCCTAGAGAGATCAGTGGGGGTACAATCCTAAAGATTGGTTGAAAAAACTTAACGATGCATTATGGGCATTTAGGACGGCCTACAAAACACCGATAGGGTGTACACCTTTCTGACTAGTTTATGAGAAAGCATGCCATTTACCCGTACAGATTGAGCATAAGGCGCATTGGGCATTGAAACAATGTAATATGGATTTAACGCTTGCTAGAAAAAGTCATCTTATGCAGCTTAATGAGTTAGCCGAATTGAGAGATGGCGCTTATGAGAATACTAGAATTTACAAAGAACGGACCAAGAAATGGCATAATTCTAGATTTTGTGGTGATAAAGATTTTAAGGTAGGCGACAAAGTGCTACTTTATAATTCTCGTCTATACCTTGGAAAACTTAAGTCAAAATGGAGCGGTCTGAACATTGTTAAAAGGGTATATCCATATGGGGTTGTAGAAATCATTGACAGGAACAGGTTTAACTTCAAAGTCAATGGACAACGATTGAGAAATATTACGAAGGTAACATTGACAAAGAGGATGATGAAACTATAGAGTTCGAGAATGATGTAACGTGAGGCTGAAGAGAGTATAACGTAAACATTCTCACAAAAACATAAGTGCTTCCCGAGAGACAACCCGAAATGTATTTTCTTATTTAGTATCAAGCCTGTCTTCCCAGGTTATCGGTACGGCGTATCCAGATCTGTTGGATACGGCGTATCGACCTGACCTGGACGTTATCCCTTTAATTTTCTGCATTTATTAACTTTACTGTCAGATATCTTAATACTGCGTATTCATACCATGAAACGGCGTATTTGACTTCTGAGCAGTACTCAAAAATCTTTTTACAAGACTCAATACGGCATATCCTAAAACATGGATACGGCGTATCATTTCCTTTACAGTTTTTTGTTTTTCATTTTTTATTTCTAACTAATGAATACCAGGGATAGTATTGCATTTTGTTTTCTTATATCTTATATAGGACTTTACTATAACGAAAATCGCAACTTTGGTAGGGTATTTATATTCTAGAAATTTGTGTGTTGTAGTCATGCTAGGATTCAATCCCGCATTCACAACACACATTCTTACTCGTAAACACAACATGGAGGATCATACCCAGCCAAATCCTGTGGGAGTTTCTCGTTTTTTTTTTTTAATTCTTTTAATTTCCTGTTTTTGACTATTATGTTTATACAACGAGGGCGTTGTATAATTTAAGTAGGGAGGAGAATTAGAATGCTACTTGCCTTATTTTTTACATTAATATGCTTAAATTATGCTTAATTTTAAAAAAATCGAGCATACTTTTATGTAATTACTAGTTACTAACTAGAGCACACAAACCCTTTTAGATATTGTGCGGATTCAAACCTTATCTGTTTCGAATATTTACCAATAATCCCATAAAAAATATGAATGTGCGTTGATGTTGTAGACTTTAAAACTTGGCTTGATATATCTATTCAAGACCACAATAATAAGTAGTATGAATTTAATTAGATAACTTGTTACACTTGGTAAATCATTAGGAGATTCACCCAAAAAGCCTGTATATGGTTGTGTTTATTAACTAACCACACCGGTTAGTAACCCCTGTATAAACTTTGTTTATCTAGATGTTTAAGAGTAACATTCCTAGAAAAACCTGGTTTTGAGAACCAGTCGCATGTTTTCGCGATCAAGCTATTTATTTCATTACACCTTTACACATTAGCCTACCCTGTTAGATAAAGTCCATTTATCAATTAATAGTTGGTTTAGTGTAAAGTATGTATTTTATGTGTCATGTGTCATTTTTTATCTTTGGTATGGTTAGGAAATTTCACATTGCAATGGGAATGTAAAATGTATGTTAAACCTCGTGTATTTTTACTACTTTTCCTATTATTGGTATATCCGAGTACGAAATAATATGAAAGAAAAATTATTCGAGCTATTATATCGTAAAGATGGTGAAAATTACACCGAGATTGTAGTGTATCATTTAAGTTTATGAAAAAAAGGAAAATAATAAAGGCTGGAAATAATAGGAGAAATTATGGAGAGAGTCGGTTCGTTAAAGCTTAAACCGATGTATTATTTAAAGGATCGATTATTCGTTGATACATGTTATAAATCAACGATGTAAAGTTTTGTATAAAGTGGTAGATATCGCCACTCATTTCTATAAAAGTATGTATAGTATGGATGATTGGGAGTTGACCGTTATAGGAACGCCAACTAAGGTTGTTTTTGTTGTTATGATCTAGACGTTTGTGTTTATATTATATGTGAGATCTGTTTATCATGGGATGGATGGGTCGAGTAAGTATCTAGCACTTTATCTATTTGTTTGGATTAATCTGTTTGTTTTGTGGTCATAGGTTTTAGTTGTAACAACAAGGTATTTCCTTTTCTAATCCCTAACACTTATGTCTTCTATTCGAATGAGGATGAGAGCAAATCACATATGTATTTCGTCGTTGACAAAGGCATATGTATGTGTGATTTTTTCAGACCTTGTTTGGTTTTATTACTTTTGGTGAAAAGATTAGAAGATCCATACCCTGTATATCCCTCTTCGTCCTAACCCTTGGTTTGTGTGGACGTCAAATGTGCGGAGTGAATTGATGCAATCAGTGTAGGGTCGTGAATTAGCCATGCGGTGTATGGATGTGTATATGTGTTTGTCGCCCTTGCTGTGTTATGACTTTGATGGTAAAGACGTACTAATCCTATCTTTTCGTTTATACGAGTTAAGGTTTTTGAAAGCAATCATTGTGGTCCTATTCTATTGGTATGGATGTGTACATGTGATTATGCGCCTTTTTGGAATAATGGTATGCAATAGAGATTGGATAAGAGTGATCCAAATCCTTTAAGACTTTAACCCAATTACCTTTATAGACCTTGTTAATCCCTTAGCTTTAGTGGTGGAGTGTGTATCATTACCAAGTCTATGATTAGAATACTCCGTCTTCATGACCGTGTCAATTGAGCAAATTAGTTGCTGGTTACCCAATAGACTAGTTGAGCGATTTGAGGATTTCATCTTTCTATTCGTGAGGCTTGGTTATGTATAGTTAATTGAATACGAATAATTTCTTAACAAAAACAAATTCATTGATACTTGTTAGGATAATTTTCATTAATTTTCTAAATCTACTTGAGGACAAGTAGGATTTCAAGTGCGGGGGGATATTTGATGAAATCAAATTAACGTCTTTTGATAACATCATTGTATCCAATTTATTACCTATTTGTATAATTATGCACGAATTGGTACTTAATAGTTTATATTTATTTATTTGCAGTATTAATCGAGCATTTGGCAAATTATGGGGAAAAGGACGAGTTTCTTGATCAATAAAACGGAGAGTTTAAGAAAGTCGATTGATTTTGACCATAATAGACGTGTCTTCTAGAAGAATTCGCGGTATCTATGATTTAAAGAACTCATGACCATTGCCTGACCTTGAAGAAAAAAATTGTCGTGTCCACATAAAGTTGTATACGGTCATATCTGATACTTTGGTCCAATAGCACATTTATGTCCATTTTTACTCGTATCAAACCTCAATACTCGTATGCCTCAACACTTGTATTGAAGACCCAATACTCGTCTTGGGTCCAATATACCGTATCGAAAAAAAGCCGATACGCCGTATTGAAGGCAGCTCAAGGAAAATCTATAGAAATATTTTTATTCGTGGAGCGCCACGCTAAGTAACCCCAATACGCCTTATTAAAACTTTTTTAATATGTGTATGTCGACCAATTTTCAGAGTCTAAAATTCCAACCTAAATACAATTTTGGTAAGCTTTTAACACCAAGTCTAATTTTTGAAGATCTTTGAAGACGAGAAGGTCTAAAGTGGTCAATATGGGAAAACTCCTGTAAATCTCTACACTCCACTATGGAGGGCGTTCGTGTTAGCGATTGTATGGTGTTAAGTCGATTACTATATTGATTATGTGTAGAGTTGCTAGCATAGATGGGAGATAGTGGGGCTAATAGCCTTGAGGTATTAGCCGGGAGTGTAGAGATGTTTTGGATTTCTCATTATATCGATTGTTCTTATAGTTGCATGTTGATTTGTTTATCACTTCCTACTCGATTGTTTTTTATGTGATTAATTATGTGTTTGACCTAGCATTCAACTGGTCTAAGTTAATATTAATGTGCTACACTTTGGTGTTGTAGAGCACATGTAAGAGTCCGGGATAGAAGGTGATGTATATTGCCTGGGTATATGATGACTAGCTAGACTAATAGGATCACCGATAGAAATGTCTGATGTTTGTTTGATGTTATGGTTAAGGTGGGATAGGGTAGACTAGTCGTTGATTAGGATAACATATAACGTCCTATTTCCATAGTTAGTAAGTGGGCAGGGACTACATGTATATGTGAATTTCCATAAGTAGTAAGTTTGGTAAACGCCTCCACGAGTAGGATTCAATATAACCGACATATTTGTTTTCTATATAGATGTTAATCATTATGTGAGCTTTATGCGGGTTTAGGTTATTGTGTGATAGGATTAACTAGCGACAAACTCGAGTCTAGGGGAGAAAGATAACTGTGATCTTTGGAATGACTATACCATCAACGAATTAATACAATCATTGCACGAATTGACAATCAAGGTATATTATTAGAATAATCTGGCTAATACATTTTCCTAACATTTAACTGCTTCCCTATCTTTTGTTACTCACTTGTTTGCGTTATTTGTCATCACCTTAAGATAGTTATAACTAAACTCGTGCCAGCCTCTCAGGCTGAAAACCCTCCTCTTTGAATTGGTTTAGGTTGAATTAGATTTAATTAGAATAATTAGGTTAGATTAGTACTAAAACTAGATAAATAAAATACTAGTAGAATTAAGTGTTAACTTCTACTCTCAGTGATTGACACCATACTTGCCAATGAAGCTACATATGATCGGGTACACTGCCCGTTAGAGCGTTGTTTTTAGGTATAGTCAGCATAAAATAAATAGTAAAACCTGCTACATAAAATACCTACACTCAATGACACATCACTCGTGTTAGCTGAGATATGCATAAAGCTGATCATAACTGGTTGTATGCAAATCCCTTGCTAACTTAACATCCGTCACAAATTTTCTCCACTCGGTCTGAAGGCTGTTTAAAAACTTTGTGTTTATTTAGACCGGCCGCGTTGTCATTTTAATTATGTTCATATCGTTGATGAGTTGAGAGAACCACAAGTAATATTCATAAAGTGTTTCACCTTTTATGGGCCATCGGGAACCAAAACTCATGACGGGTGTGCCACGTTCGATCACAGAACACAAGTTGAAAATCCGACATAGGATACTCCCAGTAGCAGAAAAAAACGCGGGCAGCTCCAGAGCGCGCTAAGGCCATTCTGGTGGAGGTACATAAAACTCGTGGAGGAGGTATCATGAGAGAAGTCTATTACCATGACTGGCTCTCTCAACCAGTTATGGTCAAAAGGCGATGGTAGTGGGGATGTGCGTAGACTTCACTGACCTTAACAAAGCATGTCCACAAGATGCTATCCGCTACGGAGATAGACTGGAAAGTGGTTGTCCCTATGCGGATCCCCCTTCGATGTGCTTCTTGGAAATCTTACAAGGGGTAGCACCCAAAATCCAAATGGCCAAGGATTGACGAGGAAAAGACAGCCTTTCACACAAGTCAAGGTGTCTATTGCTATACAAAGATGCCTTTTGGCCTAAAACGGAATGCGGGTGCCACCTACCAGCGACTGGTAGATAAACGCGTGGAGGGAAAGTGGGCCGACACCGTACGACGTCTATGTCGATGACCGTGTTATAAAGAGCCACAACGAGGAGAGTTGGTGCGCGACATTGTAGAAACTTTTAGGGCACTGCGAAAAATCAATATGAAGCTCAATCCTAAAAAATGCACTTTTGGGGCTACAGAAGGCATGTTCCTCGGATACTTGATAGAACCTGACGGCATCAAGCCGTGTCCGGAAAAGACGAAAGCTGTCATCCAACTTCCTTCACCGCGCACAATGAGAAGAGTCCAGTCTTAAATGGGAAGTTAGCCGGTTTGAACAGGTCCTCTCCAGTCAGCTAGACAGTCACTCCCCTTGTTCAAAACACTCAAGAAGTGTATGAAGAAGGGAGACTTCCGTTGGACTACAGAAGCAGAAGAAGCTTTCACGCTGCTCAAGCAGCATATAGCAGCACTTCCCACGCTAGTCGCACCCCGACCAGGGGAGGGTAGTTGATTATGTTTTTATCCGCGACGCATGGGGGCAATTAGCGCCGTTGCTACTGACTAGATAAGGGACATCCGTAAATCACGGCTTATACTTCGTAAAGTAAAGCACTCAAGGAAACGGAGATCAACGTAAGCGACAATGGAGCAGCTAGATCATGGAGTTAGTTTCGCGCCACTAAAGACTAGTCGAGATATTTCCACGCGGCACCCCTTTGTGGTAATCACAATCAACCCTCAAGTCAGGTTATCTCTAAACATGATGCTTCGGGGGCGTTTGCAAAAGTGGAGCGTGTTTTGCTAGGGGAGCATAAACATCTTTATAGACCACACACTGCAGGTGAAAGACAGATACTGGCGGATTTTCTCATTGAAAAACCAGAAACCGATGCGGTACTCCCCCAGAGCGAAGCAAAACTCCAAGAACCATGGATCTTATTTACGGATGGATCGTCATGCGTGGACGGGTCGGGCGCAGGCCTTATCCTCACTAACCCGGAAGGGATGGAATTCACTTACGCACTGTGCTTTGATTCTCAGCTAGAAATCGAGGCGGAGTACGAAGCCTAAATGCAGGATACGATTGCAGCTCGAATAGGTGTAGTAAACCTGAAGCAAATGTGGACTCCCGTGTAGTAGCCAACCATGTGTTGGGAATATGTGGCTAAAGAAGGACAACATGATTCTCAATTACCTCGACGAAGACCAAAGTCGATAATCCAGGCTTTGATAGATTCACCATTATTCAAGTTCCTAGAGGTAACAACCAAAAAGGGATTGCCTTAAGTATGATCGCATCCCATAAGCTTCGCGCACTTCAAAGCAGGTGTTGGTCGAATTTTGAAGAACAAATCATTCGGAGATGGTTGATATCTTACAGGTGATAGAGAGCAGGAATCCTACGGTGGGAGGACCCTATCATCGAATTCATAAGCAAGGGCACGCTCCTCTTGAACAAAAGGAAGCCCGGGAATACGCGCACGGCGGGGGAGGGTGAGAGATTCAAAACTCGAATGGCACCTCTATCGCGTTCGTTCTTCAACCATGGCTCCGATGCGTCAGACCTCTTCAGGCAGGACTATTGTGCTCAGCGAGATTCATGCGGGTTCATGCAGTATGCACTCAGGACCACGATCTGTAGTAGCAAGAGCCTTACGGTCTGGGTACTACTGGCCCACCATGCACCGCGACGCGCGCGACATGATAAGGAAGTGCCATGATTGCCAAGTACACAGACCAATCCCGCGCCAACCAAACATGATGCTTAACACCATCACCTCACATGGCAATTACAAATGGGGTATCGACTATCACTGGTCCTTTCCATGTTGCAGCATCGGAGGATTGAAATTCCTTATCGTGGCTATAGACTACTTTACTAAATGGATCGAGGCGAGAGCGGTCGCCACAATCACAGGGAATCAGGTAAAACGATTTGTTTGGGATAACATTGTGTGCCGTTTTGGATTACCTGGAGAAATAATCTCGGACAATGGGAAACAATTCTGTGATAACCCGTTCAAAGACTGGTGCGCAAGATTAAGCATTACACAACGGGGTTTGCGTCGGTTGATAATCCACAAACCAATGGTGGGGGGGGTTCTTTAGTTGAGCGTTGCGAAATCGTAGTCTTTTGGCGAAGGGAATCACAAGCACGCCATGGATAGGACACAAGGAGGTGGGTAGAGGAATTGTCACATGTCTTGTGGGCACATCGCACAACAATCAAAGGTAGCACAGGGGACACTCCCTTCTCTCTTGTCTATGGGACGGAAGCCGTTATACCAGCCGAAATCGGAATGCCAACTATACGTACCGCGGAGGTCAATAGCGCAACCAATGACGACGAGCGACGTATCGACTTGGACATACTGGAGGAAAGGCGCGAACAAGCAGCCATACGTGAGGAAAAAGTAAAGTTGCAAATGAAGGGATACTATGACGCTAAAGTTCGAGGAGTATTGATAAGTGCTTAATTACACATATCTTTTACCTCCAAAAACGAGCTTAAATGACCAAAAACAGCACATAGTACTGCCAATAATGTTTGTTTTGCATTGTATTGTGGCAAGGAGTGGATATCATCAAAAGACAGAACCAGCCAAAATGACAAAACTGAGAATGAATGGTTGCATCGATTGTGTGAAAAGGACTGTGCAAATCAAGGCAAAGTCCAAAAAATGCCAATGTCAGAGTCAATTCTGAAGACTGCTATTGATGCATTCTTAACCATCTGATGGGCCGGGAAAGGCCCATTAGTATATTTATGATACAGTGATATGACCAAATGGGCCCTCAATCATTTACAACAGCCCATTTGTGTGCATTTGACAAAGACTGTGAAGACCAAATGGGCCCTCAATCATTTACAACAGCCCATTTGTGTGCATTTGACAAAGACTGTGAAGACTTTGAAGGCCCAATCCTAGCCCAGTTACAGCCAATCTCAGCCATTGTACACACAAAACCCACTCCATAACCTTATTGGGCCTTAAAAAGCCCAATAACTTAAGCCTAAACCCCAGTGGGCCCAATACAAGCCCAACAAAAGCCCAAAATCCTTTTTTATAAAACTTTAGGGACTAAAGTTGTCATTTTTAAAAGTGTTTTATAAAAGAAAAGTGGTAAAATAAAGACAAGGACTAAAACTGCCAAATGGCAGTTTTCCTTTTAGTTATAAAACAGCAGGGACCAAATTTGCAAATTGCCAAAACTCTTTTTCTTTTAAGTTATAAAAACGACAAGGGCCATTTGTGCCACTTTCTAAACTTCTTTATAACTAAAAATCGGCTTAAAACAAAATGAAAAGAGAAGGAAAGATGGGGGGGCATTCTTGCCTCTTCCCCAATCTTTCCTTTTAAACCCTGCAACCCACCCCGTCCTTACCCAGCCTTCGCGCCAAAACCAAACCACCTCCCATGGTATTTGGGCACATAACCACTAACCCTAGTACAATCTACTGCCATCCCTATAACCTTTCCCCTCTCCCATTACCCCCTATAACCTTTACCAGTTCACAATTACCACAAAACCCGTGCCCCTTCAATGGTGAGATTGTGTACAAGACCAAATGGAGGGCTAGGATTGAGTGTGAGGCTTCCTACTCTCACAGGAATCACATCCCAAGACAAAGAGAAGGAAGAGGGCCTCTATAAAAGAGAAGAGAACAAGTCAAAGAAAAAGATCTCCCGTTTTTACTTTTTTAGTGTAAAATTTAATTAAGTCTGCTTTAAAGATTATTGTAATCAGTTCATTTAAAGTTTTATGTTGTAATATTGCTGTTTTCAATATAAAAATTAAGAGTTCTTGTTATTGCATTTGTCAAAATTTGAAATATAATTTGAGTAGTTTAATCTTGTTTAAACTTGTTTTAAAGTGTGTTAAAGTTATTAAACCTTTCTGGTAATAACATTTCACAGCCTTTTACTACAGCAAAAGGGTTAAAAAACCCGAATTTAGAAATTAAGGGAGTGTTTGGTTTAGACCCAAAATGGGTCATAATGGGTTTGGTATGGGTCAAGCTCACTCAGCCAACTTTGGCTGAGTGTGTGGGTTTCATTAGGCCACTTTAATCCCTACTTTTAGTGTCAAAATAAGTTTTTTTTGTCCCCTTTTGGTTTCTGTCAAAATTTCAATAAGCTAAAATGAGCTTAAGTGCTCAAGCTGCTTATGCAGCTTAAGCACACTTTTGTTGTGCTCTTTGTGGTTGTTTCTAGCCAGTATATCAACTCCTATTGGTTCTGTTCCCTTTTGGTTTGACCATGTATGAGTCAAAGGGTTACTTTGATTGATTTTGAAACTCAATTTTAGCCCAAATTCAGCAGCTTTTTCTTAACGCTAATGGATAAAATTTTGAAATAAGCTCATTTGCCTCACTTATTAATCTGTTTTGGGTTTGTTTTAGCTAAAAAGCTCTTAAGAGCTTATTTCATAAGCCCAAAAAGCCTTTAAGCTCACTGCCTTACTTCCCCTGGTGCTGAGCACCTAAACTCAGCCCACTTTTCTAGCTTATTTAGATAATAAGCCTTAGGATCTTTTAGACTTTCTTTTTATTAGCTTATTAGTTGCCCTATAAATCCTAAATCTTATAGCTTATCTCACTTTCTAGGTTTAGTATTATTTAAGCTTAAAGTTCCCTTTTTCTGTTTTCTTTTAAATAAACTGTTAATATAGCCTAAGTACTGCCCAGCTTATTTTAGGGCTTATTCTAGAAAACATAGCTTATTTAGGATTTCCTTTTCCCTAGCAGGCGAGTCCTTGTTTTTATTAGCTTATTGTGCCTTAAACCCTCAAAAAGAAAGAAAAATAAGCTAAATAAGCTTATTTAGCTTTTGCAGCCCCAAAGCTCACATTTTGGCTTCTTCTTTGAGATTCCTGCTTATGTGCCCTTTTATGAAAAAATGCTCCCTTAAGCCTGAACAAGCTTTGATTCTTTGGTTTTTGCTAATAGCAACTGACCCACCTTGTAATCGGGGTCCAACTCAGGGACCATTTGTGTAATTTTCTTTATTATAGTTGGCTTTGTTAGTCCCTAGTGTTAACTGCCTTGTTACCCCGTTTGTCCTTGTGTCCTTTCACTGTTAGTCCTTATAGTTAACCACAGTTAGTTTATTTAATTAATTAATTAAATTAGGTTAAATTTAAATTAGTTTAATTTTTTTTTACACTTTTTATTTAAATCAGTAAAATTTTGGGCATTTTTATATTTTTAGAATTGTTTAAACTTGTTCTTTATTTATTTCATTTTTTCTGAATTTTTATAACTTATATTTTTTGTCTTTTTCTAATTTCTTAGTTTTTAATTAGTTTTTAATCTTTAAAAATCTCATAAAAAATCAAAAAATTATAAAAAAATATATTTCTTTTTTACAAAATTTTCTATTGTCATTAGTAATCTAGGAAAAAATATCAAAATTTAGTATAGCTTATTTTTCCTTAAATTTCAGGTTTTAGACCCGTTTTACGGGTACGTTTTACCATTTCTTATTTTCGTTTTCATTCACAACGTACTCGTTTTTGTTTGGTTTTCTCTTTAATTTTTCAAAATTATGTTTATTAGAATTTAATTTTAATTTTTATTTTATTAGCATTTTTTTTCTAAGTCTTAGTATTTAGATCTCCCAGATACCTAATTCTGTTCCCTTATTTTTAGTATAGAGTTTATATTTTAGGTTTCCTTATAACTAATTTTGATCCCGTAATTTTTAGATCCCCATTTCCTTTAACTTGTTTCCGTAGTTAAATTAGTTTTATTTAATTAATTTTGTTATAATTTATCAGTGTTTCCATCATTCAATTTCTCATCAACAGGTAAATTTCAATTGCAGCCTAGTTGGGACATACGGACCCTGGGAATATCTCTTCCGGAAATCTTTTTATCATGATTTGTTCTTATATATTTTATATATTTATACTCTCAGACGTATCATTTTTTGGCGCGTGCCGGGGAGCCTTTGCTACGATTTCTATCCGATTTTGATCTAAACTTGTCTTATTATTAATATATCATATTAAAAAACACAAAAATATTTTTCTTTTCTTTTTATTAGTACATATCATATAAAAAAATTTAAAAAAAACCAAAAAAATCAAAAAAATAAAAAAATTGTCCATAAAAATTTAAAATTCACTAATTGGTAAAATACCAAAATATAATATTCTCAACTGAGGTATTATCATAATAAGTTCCGGTGAACTGCTGAGTTCCCAATCGAACTAAAGATTTAAAACTTGCCTTCTGTGTCACTTACGATATACGGCTCACCTCATTCTGATTAACAAACTATAATGGGTTTAAGAAGGTTGTTCATTGGAACTTACGACCCAAAAGGGAGAAAAAGTTGCGCTATTCTACTCTCCGCTCACCTGTGCGTTTTTCATTCTGAGAGCTACCGTGAAGTAAGATCGATTATTTGGCTTAAGTTGTCTATCTCTTGTCCGTTTAAAATAGACTGTGAATATATTTTAAATCAAAAAAAAAAAAAAAAAAAAAAATCCAAAAAAATTAGTGTAACTTTTTTATTTATTTATTTCCATTTTGTGCATGCGCACTCGATCTCAGTCTCGTGAGCAGGCGACTCTCCTCCAACCTAGAAGGATCGCCAGTTGTTATCCGAAACCTCTTCGTATAGTATTACCCATTTCAGGAAGTTCCCCTACTGTAGAGCCAATGGCAGACACTCGAATCTATGGCTCAATTGCTCCAAGCACCCACCGAGGGGTACGAGGACGCAATCCTTATTCCTGAAATTGGCAAACAATTTCGAGCTAAAGCATGGATTAATCAATCTTGTCCAAGAACAAACAGTTCTTCGGTCATGACAAGAAGACCCGATGCTCCTATCGTTACTTCAACAAGATCACCTCCACAATGAGGGTCCCTAATGTTCCAATTGCTACGATTATAGCTTATGCTTTTCCTCTTATCGAGGGAGCAGCCCGAATATGGCTAGAAAAAGAACCCCCTCGATCCATTCAAACTTGGGACGATCTTGTATCCAAATTCATCAATCAGTTCTTCCCTCCCTCTAAAACGACGAATCTTCGCAATGAGATCACCAGATTTCAGCAGAGGTTCGATGAATCGTTTTCGAAGTTGGGATCGTTTCTTATGTTCTACTTAGGGCATGTCCACACCATGGATTCTCAGCATTGCATCAAACTTGATTCATTCTATAATGCTTTGAACATTAATTGATCAAGATTCATTGAACTCCGCCCAGAGGTTGAAACTTTTTGGACAAATGCCTGCGATGTTTAAAAAATCATCGAGTGCAAGTCAAGTTTTCATCAAAACTCGAGCTAAGGCAGTTGGTTGCCAAGGTTAGTAGACGAAACTCTTCCAACCCAAGTGTTTCATCTGATGTTGCTGAACTAATGGATATTGTCGGCATTGCTCTTAGACAAGAAGATACCATGTTCTGCTTCCAGCTCCAGCTCCTGCAAAAACCTGTCTAAGCAGTTGGCTAAGTTGTGTTTCTTGCGGTGGTGCCCAGTCTCACCAAAACTGTCCAGCCACTCATGGCAGTTTATCCGGGACAACTTTCCAGGTATTGTGTCACAAGCGCTGCAAGCTAATTTACAAACCAAGTAAGCTCAATTTCCGACCTAAATGGTTGCCAAATCATATTAGACCCTCAGGTTTTTCCACCCGTTCAGAACTATCAGCTAATAATGCAAACAATTTCAATCGGGGAATAACTTTAACAAAAACCGAGGAGAGCAATTTCAACAAAAGAGGTGAAACTTTTAACCAGTCAATATTTCAGTCAGAATCAACTTCTTAGAACCAGGTTAATAGTCTCCCGCATAGCAAGCCCCCGTTCCTCGACAACAGTGTCACCAAGAACGATTTTGACAACTACGTCAAGGGCTAATGGATGCTATCATGAGAAGACATGCAAATATCCTCCAAAACCAGGGTCAGGGCATTGCAAATCGAAAACAAACAAATTGAACAAATCAAATGCAAATTGACTTGATATGTTGGCTAAGTTGTAACAGCCATTACCGCTTCTACTTCAGGGTCAGGGAACTCCCTGGCTAAGCACAGGTTACTAAACCCTAGAGATAGGACTTAAAGGTATCACTACGAAGCGGTTTTGCATATCAAAGACCTCCAATTCCTATTCTTCAGTGGTGATGCCAATACCCCGAGGTGACAAAGGACCAAGTGCACCCTTCTTGTTCACAAAGTACCGCTACGTCCAACCTCCGGTAGGTCCTTGAAACAATCCACAACTCCAGTTCTTGAGCCCATCTGGTGCTCCTGTGTTACTCCCGTGCCAAACACTAAACCTTCAGTTTCTCTTTCCTATCCTTCGAGGCGTGATAATGAAAAGAGCCGTAATCAAGTAATGAACAATATCGACAAATTTATGAAATCTTCCAAAGAATGTGTTTCGGATTAGCTTTACTGGATGCTTTGTTTTGATGCAAATTCGCCTCGACTCTAAGAACCTTACTTGGGAATAAAGAGAAACTTACTGAAGTGGCTCGAACTTCCAATGAACCCTGTCTAGCTCGAACTTCGATGAATGAACATTGTTCGGCGGTCATCTTGAACAAGTTACCCAGAAAACTTGGACCCGGCAAGTTCCTGATTCCTTGTGAATTTCGGGATGGATGAGATGCTTAGCATTTGCCGATTCTCGGTGCTGCATTAATCTATTGCCATTCAGTCTGGAAAGCTTTCACTTCCTGATCTTACTCCAACTTGCATGAACTCGGAACTTGCGGATCGTCATTTCTAAACCAATGGGATTTGCTAAAGACATCTCCGTTAAAGTTGGTGTATTTCACTTTCCAGCCGACTTTGTGGTTGTAGATTTTGAGCCAGACCCCCGAGTCCCTTTAATTCTCGGGATGTGCTCTAATAAAAACCGGTCGTGCTTTGATTGATGTGCACAAGGGTGAATTAACTCTTAGAATAGGAAGTGAAGCCATCACTTACAATTTGGATCAGACTTCGAGATACTCGGCCAATTACACTCACATGACGGCAAACAAGATTGACGTCATTGATATGGCTTGTGAGGAATACTCTCAAGAAGTTCTTGGTTTTACTGATATAATCGCGAGTGGAAATCATCCCGTATTATGACAAATTGTTGCTTACTTCTTATCTACCTAACTCCATTTGGGGATAGTGATTCTTGCTTCTCGAGAAGACGACTCTTTCTTGGTCTAGCAGATGATCGGATTGTCCGAGCATATAATCCACTTGCTACTATGAATCCTGAGGGGGGACATTCTTATTCTGAAGCCATCTTGATAGTGCACCACACTTCCCCTCCAAGTCAAGGAACTATCTCCCAGACGTCCAAACTGAGCTTAAGGTCTGTGAAACTAATACGCCAATTCTTCCGTTGACGAAACCTATGAGGTTGAACTCAAGGAAACTGCCTCCCCAATCTCAAGTATGTCATTTTGGCGGGCGACAACAGTTGCCACGTCGATATTGCTATAGAGTTGGATGTTGAGGAAAAATCCGCTCTCGTGTAAAAGTGCTAAAGTCTTTTCTTACCACAAGCGAGCTCTCGCTGGAAACTTTCTTGACAATTCAGGTATCACCAGAATTTTGTACCCACAAGATTCTTATGGAAGAAGACTATGCACCAGCGGTCCAACATCAAAGAAGAGTAAATCCAAAAATCCACGATGTTATTAAAAAGGAGGTTGAAAAACTTCTCGAAGCTGGATTGATTTACCCTATCTCCGACAGTCCCTGGGTTAGCCAATTTACATTGTGTACAATGAAGGGAGGAACTGTCGTGGTACGTGAACGAGGAAAATGAAGTTGATTCCCAACTCGTTTGGTTACGGAGGCGAGTGTGCAAAAATTGGGGGGGTGGGGGGGGGGGGGGGGGGCTATGTAAGTTAATAAGCCACCCGCAAAGACCACTTCCCTCTACCGTTCATGGACCAAATGCTTGAGAGATTAGCGGGGAATGAATACTACTGTTTCCTCGATGGTTTCTCCGGTTATTTCCAAATCCCCATTGACCCCCGTGATCAAGAAAAGACTACTTTTACTTGCACCATACGGAAAGTTGGCCTACCGTCCGATGCCATTTTCGCTTATGGCAATTGCTCCAGGCACGTTTCAAGATGTATGTTAGCAATCTTCATGACAAGGTTGAGGACAGACGTTGGAAGTCTTTATGGACGACTTCTCAGTCTTTGGGAATTCATTCCAAACAAAAAAAAAAATGCCTCTCCCGTTTAGGACCACATGCTTCAAGGTGTGAAGACACCTACTTAAGTATTAACTGGAAATGGAGCCATTTTTATGGTCAAAGAGGGCATTGTCCTCGGCCATAAGTTTCTAAAAAAGGGATTGGTGGTGGAAATAACCGTTGACAAAAGCAAAATCGATGTCATGGCAAAATTACCTCATCCCACCACAGTCAAAGGAATTATGAGTTTTCTCGGTCATGCCGGTTTTCGGCGGTTCATTCAGGATTTCTCAAAAAATTATCCCGACCTATGACCTCCATCTCCTGTGAAGAATACTCATTCATCTTTTCCGATGCTGCATTCGAGCTCTTTCAAACATTGAAAGATAGACTTACGGAAGCTCCAATCTTGATTGCTCCAAACTGGGACCTTCCATTTGAGCTTATGTGCGATGCAAGCGATTTCGCCATAGGTGCAGTTTTGGGGCAACGTCATGAGAAACATTTTCGGCCTATCCACTATGCTCAGTAAGACTTGATTGAGCACAAACGAACTACACTACGGACTGAACAAAGAGTTACTTGCCATAGTGTATGCTTTCGAGAAATTCAGGTCTTACCTCATCATGAACAAAAGCATAGTGCATACGGACCATTCCGCCCTTAAGTATCTCTTTGCAAAAAAGGATGCCAAGGCGAGATTGCTCCGATGGGTTCTCCTCCTCCAAGAATTTGACTTCAAAGTTATTGATACTAAAGGAGCCGAGAACCTCGCACCGATCATCTGTCCAGATTGGAAAACCCGTATGAAAACGTCAATGATCCTAAAGAGATAAATGAAAGTTTTCCTCTTGAGACGTTAAATATGGTGACCTTTCGTGGAGATTCTAGAACCCCGTGGTTTGCCGACTTTGCAAATTACCACGCGGGTGGATTCTGCCCACATTGTGAAGGGCATGTCGACCCAGCAGAAAAACAAGTTTTTCAAAGATGTTAAACACTATTTCTGGGACGACCCCTTCTTGTTTAAAATATGTGCGGATCAAGTGATCAGGCGATGTGTGCACGGCAATGAAGCTCTTGAGATTCTCTCAGCTTGCCACAATGGACCCACCGGGGGACATCATGGTGCAAACCTCACAGCCAAAAAGATCTTTGACTCCGGTTTCTTCTGGCCCACCATCTATAAAGATGCCCACGAGTTTGTCAAGAACTGTGACTCGTGCCAACGTCAAGGAAAAACTTCACAACGTGATGAGATGCCTCAAAACTCCATCCAAGTTTGTGAAATCTTTGACATGTGGGGCATCGACTTTATGGGCCCGTTCCCGTCTTCACGAGGGAACAAGTATATTCTCGTGGCAGTTCGAAACTTTAAATTTTTTTGTCAAAATGGGTTGAAGCAAAAGCGCTCCCCACCCAATGATGCCCGAGTAGTTTGCAAATTTCTGAAATCTCTCTTCGCCAGAAGTGGTGCTCCCCGTGTCAATCATAAACGGTGATCGCGGAAACCCATTTTTGTAATGACCAGTTTGCAGAAGGTCATGCAGAAATATGGAGTTTATTCACCGTCTCTCCACCGCCTTATCACCCACAACAAGTGGGCAAGTGGAAGTATCAAATCGTGGCTTGAAAAGAATCCTTGAAAGGACCATAGGTGAAAACCGTGCCTCCTGGTCGGACAAACTAGATGATGCATTATGGGCCTTCCGCACAGCTTACAAAACACCCATCGGGTGTACTCCTTACAAGCTTGTGTATGGAAAGGCATGCCATCTTCCGATCGAGCTTGAGCACAAAGCCTACTGGGCCTTAAAAGCAATCAAACTTCGAATCTATAATACGGGTGATCACCGGAAAGTTCAACTCAATGAACTTAATGAACTTCGTGATCATGCCTATGAGAACTCTTTGATCTATAAGGCCAAAACAAAGAGGCTCCATGACTCTAAGATCAAAAACCGTGTTTTCAACATCGGTGATCGAGTCCTCCTCTTTATTCCAGACTAAAGATTTTCTCGGGCAAAACTAAAATCCGTTGGATCGGCCCTTTCACCATCACTAAATTATTTCATACGGCACTGTTCAGCTTTCCTCAAGCCAAGGGCCGAATTTCAAAGTGAATGGGTCATCGCCGTCAAGCACTATTGGAGGGGAACGTACCACACTTGGTAGTTCCAGATCTCCAAACTTTCCCTAAGGATCAATAAATCCTTGTGATGGGTCACGCATCGTGACCTAAAACAAGCGCTTCGTGGGAGGACCCATGCTTATTCCGTGTTGTATTAAGTGTTTGTTTGGGTTGTTGTGTAAGATAGCTTGTCTTTTCCATTACCCGTGTTTCCATGTTGTTGTTGTTGTTATTGTCCAGGATTGCCCGGATTGTGAAGACTCTCAGTTTTGTCATTCATCAAGAGTTTCACATCCTCAGCTTCATTTGGGAATCCGATATCCTAATCTTATCGACTAACGTTTTATCTTTTGGCATACCTCATAAACGGCCTTAGGATTAATGTAGTACCCTTCAAAACATCGAGGACGATGTTTAGTTCTAGTTTGGGGGGGTATCTTCGATTTGATTGTTTCCTGCAGCATTGTTACCACGTAAACCCGTTTTTACCACCAAAATACCAAAAAAATGAAAAAAATTGAAAAATTTTCAAAAATATAATAAGTGTTTTGTCGCAGTTTTGCTTTTCTTTTGGGTAGAATAAGAATAATTTTTGACTTGATCGGGCGTGTTGAGCCCTAGCTAGTTCCTTTAGGCCAAGCTTTCACGAATTCTATAGCTTTGAATTTTAATAATGTGAAGAACGAGAAATGATAGAGTTAAATATAAGTTTATGTGCCAAGCAAGATTCGTCTAAAAACTTATACAAGTAACTTGTGGTTTTCTCTCCCGTGAATTTCTAATCCACCTAATCATACGTACTCAATTTAATTCAACTAAGTCAATCGATGTTTCAGAAAAAAGCTTCCAAATTTGTAACTTGAGTTTTCAAAGCGAGATTTTATAGTGATTTAATAGATAAATGCCAAAGAAGCATGAATGAAATATGAATGCAAAAATGCATGAATATTGAAATTTTGCCAATGAAGCATGCAGTTGATATTATGGAGCAAGTTAAAGATGTGTCGTGATATCCCACCGCAACACCGAGGGGGGTTCAAACTAAACGTCTTTACTTCTTGGATTTGGATGTGTCGTGATATCTCACTTGGAAGAAAGGTCTAGGTGAAGGGTTCAAACTAAGACACCAATCCTTTAGCGTATTTGGAATAAGGTGTTGATGTGTATTTTTTTTTTTTTTTTTCCCTTACGCTCCAGCAACGGGGTGGGTTTCAAAACTAAGAACATCGGTCGTTGGTTGTGATATCTTACTCGTTAACCTCGAGTAGGGGTTCTAACTAACAACGCATTCCTAGCTTTAAGAACTTTTGATTATGATATTGAAAATGTTGCAAAAGTTCTAAAGTTTAATCTCGAATAATCAAGTTACGAAGTCTTATAAGTTGTTGCTTTGAGTATGATTCATCTTGAATTATGGACTATGAAATAAGTTGATCTATGGTTAATTAAATGAGTACACACATTCAATCGTATATCCATGTTGGAGTTGAAAATTTCACAGTCATAAGTTATGAGTGCATTAACATCTAAACTTATATCAACAATGATCTTGTTTAATTGCTTAGCTGGAACTTGGAAAAAAATCGAGGACGATGAAATTTATCCGTCAGTAACATCCGCTAGATCACTCTACGGGAGGTTCTCATTCTATGATCCCTAGTTTTTAATTAATAAGAAAGTCAAACTTGTTAAAAATGAGAAAATCCAAAAATATTTGTTGTAGTTAGTGTAAATAAAGAAAATGGTGAAAACGGGGCTTATCAGTGTTTTACTTATAACATGGTGAGGCAACAATTTTTTTTTTAACCTTAGTTTTGGGGGATTGATAAGTGCTTATCTACTACAATATCTTTTACCTCCAAAAACGAGCTTAAAATGACCAAAAACAGACAAAAACTGCCAAATATATGTTTGTTTTGCATTTGTATTGTGCAGGAAGTGGATATATAAAAGACAGAAAACAAGCCAAAATGACAAAATGAGCATGAATGGAAAAGATGTGCAAATTCTAGGCCAAAGGTCCCAAAAATGCCAAAGTCAGAGGTCTATATGTAAGAATAATATTGAATGCTAACTCTTAACCCATTGATGGCCGGAAACCCAATAGTATATTTATGAAGACTGTGAAAGACCAAATAGGCCCTCAATCATTTACAAAGCCATTTGTGTGCATTTTGACTAAAGACTGTGAAGACCAAGTGGGCCCTCAATCATTGACAAACAGCCCCATTTGGTTGATTGACAAAGATGTGAAGGACTTTGAAGCCCAATTCTAGCCAGTTACAGCCAATCTCTAGCCATTGTACAAACAAAACCACTTCCATAACCTTATTGGCCTTAAAATGCGCCAATAACTTAGCCTAAACCTTATTGGCCCAAACCCCCAACAGGGGGCCCAACACAAGCCCAACAAAAGGCCAAAATCCATTTTTTATAAAACTTTAGGGACTAAGTTGTCATTGTTTAAAAGTGTTTTTTAAAAGAAAAAGTGGTAAAATAATGACAAGGATAACTGCAATTGGGAGTTTTCCTTTTAGTTATAAAACAGCAGGGACCAAATTTGCAAATTGCCAAAACTCTTTTTCTTTTAAGTTATAAAAACGACAAAGGCCATTTGTGCCACTTTCTAAACTTCTTTATAACTAAAAATCGGCTTAAAACAAAATGAAAAGAGAAGGAAAGATGGGGGGGCATCTGGCTCTTCCCCATCGTTCCTTTGAAACCTGCAACCCACCCCGGCCTTACCCAGCCTGCGAGCCAAATCAATAACCTCCCTCCCCCTTGGGTTTTGGCCCATAAACCACTACCCTGTACACTCTACAGCCAGCCCATACCATGTCCCCACGCCCCATTACCCCCTATAACCTGTGCAGTGTCATGTCTCAAATAACCCGTGCCCGTCCCCTTAACAACACGCCCCCCCCCCCCCGCCTGACTGTGTACCTCGCGCCCCCCCCCCCCCACCCCCCCCACCCACCTCTACTTTAGAGTTGGTACACGTGTGCTGGGGGCGAATGAGTACATGCAGTGCGGTGAGATTGTGTACAAGACCAAATGGAGGGCTAGGATTAAGTGTGAGGCTTCCTACTCTCACAAGAAACACAGCCCAAGACAAAGAGAAGGAAGAGACCTCTATAAAAGAGAAGAGAACAAGTCAAAGAAAAAGATCTCCCGTTTTTTATCTTGTTTTTTACCTTTCTTAGTTTAAATTTTGCTTAAGTTTGCTTTAAATATTATTGTACTCAGTTCTTTTTAAGATTTCATTGTATTACTTTCAGTTTTAATCAAAGTTAAGTGTTTTTGTGATATTGCATTTGTCAAAATTCAAACTATCATTTAAGCTGTTTAATTCTGTTTAACTTGTTTAAACATGTGTTAAAAGTGATTAGAGTTCACTTGTAATCACTTTTCCTGGCCTCATTTCACCAAAAATCAGTTAAAAAGCTCTTTTATAAAATAAGGGGGTGTTTGGTTTAGACCCAAAATGGGTCATAATGGAAATGGCATGGGTCAAGTTCACTCAGCCAACTTTGGCTGAGTGTGTAGGCTTCATTAAGCCATTTAAATTATCACTTTTAGTTTAAAAATAAGTTTTTAGGTTCCCTTTTGAATTCTGTCAATATTTCAATAAGCTAAGTTGAGCTTAAGGGCTCAAGCTGTGTAGACAGCTTAAGCACATTGTCTTTGTGCTTGTTGGTGTTGTTTCTACCCATTTACCCAACCCTTGTTCTGTCCTTTTGGTTTGACCAAGTGTGTATGTATGCATCATCTCTTTGAAAACACCCATTTTTAAGCTACAAATTCAGCAGCTTATATTGTTTCCTAAGCTCTTAAATTTTGAATATAAATTCAATTACATGCCTTTTAAATCTGTCTTTGGTTATTTTTGGGAAATAAGCTCTTATGAGCTTATTATGATAAGCCAAAAAGCCCTTTAGGCCTGTTTTGAACCTCCCCTGGTGCTGAGCACCAATATTAAGCCCCCCATTTCTAGCTTATTAGCAATTAAGCTATAGGTTTAAATTGCTTTTTATCATAGCTTGTAGGTGTCCCTTCTAGGTTTAGCAGCTTATTTGCCTTAGATAGCTTCTTAGTGTAGCTTAATTTTAGCTTAAAAGTCCTCTTTTTTCTGTTTTTATATAAACTGTTAACATAGCTCATTTCAAATTCAGCTTAACTTAGGGCTTATTTTAGTGACCTTAGCTTATTTAGGACACCCTTAGCCTAGTGACTTATCCCCCTAGCTTTCTAGCTTATTTTGTAGCTTAAATCCCAAAAAGAAAAGAGAAATAAGCCCATAAGCCATATAAGCCTGATGTGACCAAAAGCTTAAATTTCTGGCTTATTTAGTGAGATTTAGACTAAGTGCCTTTTACAAAAATTGTTCCCCTTAAGCCCCTTAGTAAGTTTACTTTTATAAGTTTTGGATAATAAGCTGTTTGGACCCACATTGTCAATCGGGGTCCAACTCAGGGACCATTTGTGTAATTTTCTTTATTATAGTTGGCTTTGTTAGTCCCTAGTGTTAAATTCCCTGTTACCCCGTTAGTCCTTTCAGTCCTTTCATTGTTAGTCCCTTAGGTTAACCACAGTTAGTTTATTTAATTTAAATAATTAAATTAGGTTAAAATTTAATTAGTTTAATTACTTTTTATTTAAACAGTAAAATTTGGGCATTTTTATATTTTTAGAATTGTTAACTTTTTCTTTATTTAATTTTATTTTTTCAGAATTTTTATAACTTTTATTTTTTGTCTTTTTCTATTTTCTTAGTTTTAATTAGTTTTTAATCTTTAAAAATTCATAAAAAATCCAAAAATTAATAAAAAAATATATTTCTTTTTTACAAAATTTTCTTTTGTCATTTAGTGTCTAGGAAAAATATAAAATTTAGTGTAGGCTTAATTTTTCTTAAATTTCAGTTTTAGACCCGTTTTACCGGGTGCGTTTTACCGTTTCTTTTCGTTTTACATTCAAACGACCTCCGTTTTAGTTCTAGTTT
>BQNB010043257.1:0-45608 GCA_026074375.1 Tanacetum coccineum
TCAAAGATTTTAGTCTAAGATATTTATGTGGCATATATTATGTGATTAGGTATTTGCATTTTTCTTTGAGAGAAGTTACTGGACGTTTTTTAGTAAAATAGAATAAGGTTGGGTCCATTAACTTTACAGAGGGCAACGGAAACCCATGTGCATATCATTCGGTGGTTGGCCCTTTGTTGGTCCACAACAAGTCACCAACTCTCATCACCTGACCTCTTTTCACCACCCAAAAATGCCAAATTAACCCCTTTCCATCATGAGATATTTGTTAAAGTTTTGTGGTGATAAAAAATGGGTCGGTGGGTTTCCACACCACCAACATAGTATTCGGACACCATCACACACACTATCAATCATTAACTGCTTTCACATTTTTCTAAAAATTATCATAACTCAAGTAAAAATTTAAAGCTCAAGCCAAAATCGCTTTCATCCAGAGTTTCTTGTTCCTTCCCACCCAAAAAAACCTACTGCTTCTTTTTTGTCACCATCACTCTCCACCCCCACCAATTAAAACTGCCACCGGCCGCTGCCTCCACCTAACAAAAACTGCCGCCGTCATTACCGCCACCGGCCTAATCACCACCACCTCCAACCGATTCCACCAGACCCCCGCTGCCCTCTCTCAGTTCAGAAACAACCCTCTCTTAACTATGAAATTAAAAGTTTTTATTCTTGTCTCAGATCTAGAATTTAAATTTATTTATGTGATTAATGTTATATATTTTGGGTTCTTTTAAAAATGAAATTTATGTATGTGATTATTGTACATGGGTTGGTCGGAGATGATATGTATTACACGATCATTGATGGATGGCATGCCATAGTAAGTGAGTTTAAAGAAGAAGAAGCATAGAAAATAAGAGAGAAAGAAAGAGAGAGAAAAAAAATAATAGTAAATAATTATTGAATGGTCAACATAAAAAAACAATGCTCTTGGTATTAGAAACATAAGGGTGGTGAAAAAAAAGTACTGTAACTTTTTCTGTTTTTCAGCTCTTGAGTAACGTGCCCAAATTTTTTTACTTTGTGCTGGTGTGTAAACAACACAGCCCTTTTTTTAACAACAGTTGTCAATTAACAGCCGAACATGTGATAGCTTTAGGTAATACCTTTAGAAGTAGTATGTAGTAATTGATACTCGTATTAAATGCATTCATGTATCAAATTATTTTTACTATATTGATATAGACTTGTTATATACGGAGTAACACAAGCTCAAATAAGTTGTAATAATTTTCATGTTATGTATTAACAATATATTTTTGTAAATCGTACCCGAACCACTCAAGCGATCCGACTTGTTGTCCGTTATTTTTTCTTCTCGACTATGTAAAGGAACCACGTTGGTTTCGTTTTTTTTTTCCCATCTTGTCGAGTAAGTATTACAATCAATCAATCTATTCATGCGTAGATAAAACCATAACTCATCTGTCTCGCTCCCACCTCAAGCTCGACAAATTCCAACTGTATTCCGTCGTTTATTGGTGTAAATTTGTATCGCAAGTCAATAAATAGATCCGTTATGCTATTAGTTGCAATGTCCAAGACCTTGATCTATCCTTAGGGGATAATGATTATGGATTTATCAAGATTGTTTTGGATGAGTTGCTTTTCAACAATTCGATTTTAACTCATCTTAAACTCGCATGCTCCTTTGTTTATCCAACTGGCACGTTTAGCTGGAAAAACCTCAAGTCTTTGTATATTTCATTGACGGATTTAAATGAAGATTTGATCCAAATTATTCTTTCTGGAAGTCCTCGTCTCGAAACATTAACGTTGGATAATTGCTATGGTTTTAAGCACCTTGATATTACTTCAAAGAGTGTTAATAAGCTTGCATCACTGGAGACACGCATTTTGGATATGGACTTGCAATATTAAAGTCTCCTAATATTTTGTCTTTAAAAATCCAAGGAAGTTTGATGTTACGGGAGATTGTGCTGCTAGATTATGGGATTGAGAATAAAGAATATGAAGAAGACAGGCTTAACGCATGTATTTATCGACTTCGTCATGTCAAGGAGCTTACACTTGGGGTGATGTGTTCAGAGGTAACGCATTTATTTATAGACAATTAGGCATGTTTTTTAGCCATCCCAATCATCTCTTTTTTTGTTAATAGTCTTTTTTTTACAAAACTAATATCATTAGAAGCATTTTTTATTTCTAAGGGATGTGATTGCAATTTACTCATAACTATTCTTTTGTTTGTAGGTTCTCTCCCGTTTGGAAGCTGAAGGTTTCATCGCTCCATCGAACATCAAACGCGTTGTTGATGATGGTCCTGAAGGTGACGAGGTTGATTGAGAGATGGCACTTCAAATTCATGTTGGACGGGTCTTGAAACAAAGTTATATTTAAAGATAAAAGAGGAATGAATGACCTCATGCTGTGCTTCTGCCTTTGTTTAAAACTTAATGCCATATTGAGGTACTATTATTATTGACGATAATAACTTTGTGGAAAGTCTTAACTCCTTTAATCGTTTTACTAATATAGATTCATATCTATGTGGTAAAAGTGTGGTAGTGACTTTGTTTGGTTTTGAAAATACTGGAGTACTTGAAACTGTTGGGTTTTTACATCTATTTAATCATTAAATATGTCACGAGTACGCAGCGGAAAACATAAAACACGTATAGAATATGTAATTAACAAAGGGATCAAGAACGCGTGTACCTTTTAGCAATAAACGAAACACCGTCTTGAATATACGCATGTGTATAAATCGAATACCACGCAAACTAAATAAGTTACCAAAGTAGATAACCTCTATGGTGTGCATACACTACACGTCACCGAGAAACCCAATTTAGGGGTTTTCGATTTGTGGTTTGATCCAAGGCAGTTCCAGGAGGTTTATTACGTTGGTTTACTTGTTCCCTAGGCGTGGAAATTATTTGATTCGATCTAGGGTTCTTGGATTTGGTAAATTGGTTGTTCTGCCCTAATTCGGTTACAACCGAATTAGGCTAAACCCTAGTATCTACTTTCTGTAATTCGGTTCTGTTTCTTGTGAGGGTTTCGGTGATCGATTTTCAGTGGGTTTTGGATACAATTGTTGTATTGGATATACGTGAGGTTTGGACTAGCATCCGGGCGTGCTCGTTTACGTGTTTGTGTGAGCAATCATAGAGGTGGCCACTTAGTCACTCGTTTCTCATTCTCGGTTCCAATTACTTGTTGGTGTCTACAAGGGTATGTTCCTATTTACTCTTTTACATTCCTTATTGTGTTTTACATGTATGTTAATTGTTATATAGATAGACTATCCGTGCGTACTGTAAGAGTTAATTGGTTAACTTGATTGTTATTAATTCCAACAGTAGATCACGATTACCAGTCAACTGTTTAGTATTTATGTATTACATACTATTTAAAACACGCTAGGGCTGCATAAAATTGGTTCATTTATTGTTTTTATTGAAAATTATGGCAACGACATGTAATCCTTGCCATAAATAATGAATAAACAACATAGAATCAACTAATATGTTATTTTAATAAAAAGAAGAATAAATCATAAATTAAATGTTAATTAAGCTGTCATGATGATTATATTCTTGCTTCTCTCGGCTATAAGACTCACGCAATCATATTATATGATGGATGTGATCTAGGCACTTTAGCAGAAAACCTAGTGAGAGTCTTATGGTTCTCAATTGGGGACAGACTCTTTTGAGAACTCGAGGCATTATGTGATTTACTGCTTTCATTATAAGAGTTTGTTCCTCAATTTTCAATCCATTTTTAGTCTATTTTAATTGCTTATATGTGATATGCCTTGTGTCTAGTCAATATTTGCAAAATATAGATTTTATGAAACTCTTAAAACCGAACTAATACTTATAGAGTAATTTGGATTGAACATGTTATTATTACACAATAAATTTTATTCCTAGTGGAACCAGTCGTTAGGTGTTATTTTGCGAAACCGACTGGTTTTTGGACAAATTAATACGGACATTAAATTATGAAATTTGAATTTTTATGAGATATAGTTTACTTGACCACAATATGGGGTTAAATTGATCTTTGATTTTCTCGGCCCCATACGAGCTTCGGCATATGAGGAATTATTGGAATTACTTGTCTTCGGACTAAGTAGAGTCAAATATAGGGGTTTGAGTCAAATTGTATCCCCACCATATTGGCTCAATAAATCTAATGTTAACAAAAGGGTTTCTTAACATACAATAGATCATTAGACAGTCTGGAAAGTACGGCTCACCCATTAGGGACAAACTTATAAGAGAAGGTTTTAAGGCGGGTTTGAAGTAGATTCCCCAAAATGAAGTAGGTTTTTAATACGCTTCGCGTGACCTGTTT
This sequence comes from Tanacetum coccineum, assembly GCA_026074375.1. Classification (NCBI taxonomy): domain Eukaryota; kingdom Viridiplantae; phylum Streptophyta; class Magnoliopsida; order Asterales; family Asteraceae; genus Tanacetum; species Tanacetum coccineum. Next base: position 4,336 of record BQNB010043257.1, read on the forward strand.
CTCCGCTTCTTTAGGCGTCTAATGGGGAACTACCGTGAACATTTGACAAATTGACTTGCTATCTCCACAAGGTTAACAAAATATTTCTTAACTTTTGTGCTACGTTGTTTTTGCCATGCTTCTTGTACACAAACTTTGTACATTTTGTGTATACCGCTTATATGAAGTTTTAAGTGTCTAAGCCAGCAAACCTTAGAACATGCATTTTGGCTTCGACCTCTTGGTAGACCTTAAGGGCCTTGCCAACCCATGGCGAATTTTTTCATAGGTCAGATCTATGTCAATTTTGCACGTTTGTTTTGGTGGACTTAAAATCGAGTTTTCCTGGTCAGACCTATTGGACCCAAGGATAAGATGAGACCAAATATGCTTTTGACATTACTATAAGAGTTACTAATGTCACTAGTCTTATAAATCTAAGAGTTGCATTCCATGCAATTAACGCTCGTCGCCTTACCATTTGCCTCTAACTTTTACACGTTGGTCAGACCATCTGTAATAAGTGGGAGGTCAAGTTGGATCTTAGTCTTATTAGTAATTAATTGGGTAGTTAATTCCTTTAAGAATTTAATTATCGACAATACTAATATTTGAACTTTTTCTAAATTGTAGATGACAACCTCGTCAACTAACAATTCGGTCTTCAGGGGCTTCTTCGAGAAGCAAAAACTGACTGGACCCAACTTAATTGATTGGTATCGACAACTTAGGATTGTACTATCAATTGAGAATAAGTTGAATTACCTAGAGCAGCCACTTTCTCCTGCTCCTGTAGCTCATGCGGGTCAGCATGTTGCTCTTGAAATCCTTGCAACTCATACTGCTTGGGTTAAAGGATCAAAAGAGATTGCTGGACTCATGCTCATGACTATGGAGCCAGAGATCCAACGAAATCTGGAAAACCTCCATGCTAATAACATGCTAAAGGAGTTAAAAACTCTGTTTGCCCAGCAAGCAGAGCAGGAGCTTCTTCAAACTACGCGTGACTTTCACGCTTGTAAACAGGAAGAAGGGCAGTCAGTTAGCTCGTACGTTCTGAAAATAAAGGGCTATATTGACAATCTAGAGCGTTTGGGGCACCCCGTGACACTTGGCCTTGCTGTGAGTCTGATTCTTATCGGTCTACGTAAGGAATTTGTTGGGTTTGTGCAGAATTACAACATGCATAGCCTGGGGAAGACAGTTTACGAGTTGCATGCTATGCTAAAGCTCCATGAGCAAACTCTTAATCTGCCCAAAAACAACGCTTTGACTCTACATGCTCATTCGAGTCTGGTAAAGTCCAGAAAGCGTTAAAAAGAAACAAACCGCAACCCAAAAGGCTGTTCAGGGGACCAAATCAAGGGAATAGGAAAAAAAAGAACGCTTAGCTCCCAAAGACCAAGATTTCCCCTCCACCCAAGGAGGGAAGGATCCCCCAAAGGGATTCAATCTGTCATGAGTGTGGTGAGACAGGGACATTGGAAGGAGGAACATGTCCTCAGTACTTAGCCGACTTGCTAAGAAGAAAAAGAGCGCAGCTCTGAAGTGGTGGTGGTTAAGGTATCTTCGTAAAAAAATTAATACTTTCCGTAAACAGATCTAGAATTATGGACACTGGTTGTTGTACTCTAATTATGTAATACAACGCTAAGGGTTCTAAGGGAAGTGGAAAACTAACGCCGGGGCTTTAGCTTGTAGGTGGGCACATGGTCACACGTGATACTGTAGAAGCAATTTGGCAACTTTGATTTATCTCTCCCTAGCGGTATTGTTATTGTTATTGAACAGTGTTATTATGCTCCTTTATTACTATGAGGAGTAATTTTGGTTTTCCCGTTTGTAGAAGATGGTTTTATTAACGCTTGGGATAATACATTCAAGTTTTTCTCAGGAATAACATGTTTATTTTGTGCTATCCCACGGGATGTATTTTTGAAATTGATTTGTCAAATTCTTATGCAAATGAATAGTTTAATTACTGTTTGCAAACAAAGAGCCAAGCTCGGACTTGGACTCTGCTCCTTTGTGGCACTAGTCATCTTGGGCCCATTCAACAAGACCGCATGAAAAGTTACAACACGGATGGACCTTCTCAATTCAACTGCCAATAGGGATTTTGAAAACTGCGTTCTTGTAATGTCTGGAAGATGGCAAGAACCTTACACACATCAAGGTGGATGGCAAAGACTTACTTGGACTAAGACACCACGATGTATGAGGCATTTAAGATCAATTCAATGGGCAAGGAGGAAGGGATAGAACACTACTTCGTCATTTCCCTGACGTGACATATGTAGACGTTATGGTTATGTTTACTACCTGTTGCAAACATAAACATGACGTGTTTGAAAATTTCAAAGTATTTCAAAAGGAAGTAGAAAAATCAACTCGCAAGACCATAAAATCGCTATGTTCTGATCGAGGGGCGAGTATATGGATGTCAAGCGTTTTTGGATCATCTCAAGGATTCATGGTATTTTAGCCCATCGTATCCTCCTTACACTCCACAAACCAATGGTGTGTCGGAGAGGAGAACCAGCCCTTTTTACTAGATATGGTTCGATCCTGATGAGTCAAAATCCTCTTCAAAAGTCCTTTTGGGATATGCTCATTGGAACAAATGCTGCACTCATTCTCAATATGTTCCAACTAAGGAGGTTGGAAAGACACCCTTACGAAGTTGGCATGGTAAACGCCCCTAGATGTCTTACTTAAAAGTCTGGGGTTGTGAGGCACTTGTTAAGCGAGATACTCTTACCAAGCCTGACAAGTTAGAACCCAGGTCTATTAAGTGTATTTTCATAGGATACCTAAAGGAAACAATGGGTTATTCTTTCTACTACCCACCCGAGAACAAAGTCCTTGTTGCTCGGAATGCTGAATTCCTAGAGAATAGTCTTATAAATCAAGAAGCAAGTGGGAGTCTAGAAGATCTTAAAATAATTCAAGAAGAAGATACGCATCCTTCTATGACACTAGTTAAATCATTGAAGGAGGTAAATCTAGAAATAGATTAAACCTCAAAGTGATATCATTCATTGTAGGTCCACAAGGACCGACGTCCACAGATCTTATGGTTGTTTATACATCGATGCTAGGAACTGAGTTAGGGGATCTCGGTGACCGCTAACTATAAAGCGGCATTGTTAGACCTGGTCCGATAAAATAGCTTAATGCTTGAATGTGGAAATGCAAAATCATGAAAGACAACGAAGTTTGGATCTCGGTTGAACTTCCTCATTCTAATGGCAAAAACTGTGGGTGCAGTGACTTTTTACAGAAAAGACCGACATGGATGGAGCTGTACACACCTATAAAGCTCGTCTTGTGGCGAAGGGCTATACTCAAACCCCATATATTGATTATGAGGAAACCTTATCTCCTGTTGCAGACATTAGAGCTATTAGGATTCTTATAGCCATAGCTGCGCGTACTTGACTTTTGAGATTTGGCAAATAATTGATCGTCAAAACTGCATCCTCAATGCATTCATCTCAATGAAGAGGTTTACATGGAGCAACCTGAAGGTTTTGTCAATCCAAAATATCCAAACCGAGTATGCAAGCTGAATGAAACGTTCCATTTATGCTTAAGCAAGCATCAAGGCAATGGAATAAGCGTTTTTTTGATGAAGAAATATAGAAATTTGGTTTCAGCAAATTGCTTGTATGAGCATGTGTATATCTAAACGTAGTGGGATTAATGTCACTTTCCTATCGTTGTATGTCGACGACATCATTGATAGGGGAAACGTATTCAATGTTAGCAAGATGTTAAATTCCTACCTTGGAAAGTGTTTTGTATGAAAGATTTGGTGAAGCTGCATATATTCGTGGATTCAATATCTACAGAGTAGATCACGGACGGTTAATTGGCTTATGTCAAGTTGCTTATATCAAGAAAATCTTAAATGCGGGTTTCACATGGAGAATTCCAAACGTGGGAGTATCCTCATGACAGATAAGCTTAGATTGAGTAAATCACAGTGCCTTACACTGCTGATTGTAAGCGCATGCAAAATGTTCCAATGCCTGGCTGTGGGTTTAGTTATGGTATGCTGTGAGTGTACTAGCCCTGATGTGTGCGTGTCGCTCAGAAATTACAGCGATTCCAACAGATCTAGGTGAATCTTCACTGGTCTACTGTTAAGACACATTCTGAAGTATTCAAGCAATACTAAGAACATGTTCTAGTTTACTGTGTTGATCTAAAACGAAGCTCAGGGTTCTTGCTACATGATGCTGGATATCTGAATGGATGTGATTACCTCAGTCTCAGACTGGGATATGTGTTCATTTTGGAATGGAGGGTGTTGTTGACTGAAGAGTGCCAAGCAAAGCATTTTCGCTACTTCATCTGCAGAAAGCTGAGTATATTGCTGCCTTGATGCTTTAAGGAAGCGTATGGTTAGGTAAAATTCATTTATGGGCTCGGTGTTGTTCCCACAATTGAAAAACCCATTAATATGTATTGTGATAATACTGGAGCAATCGCTATAGCTAATGAGTCTGGAATCACTAAAGGTGCTAGACATTTCCGTGCCAAAGTTCACTACCTTCGCGAAGTTATTGAATTTGGTGATATAAAGTTAGAAAAAGTTCACACAGATGACAACTTAGCTGATCCATTTACAAAAGCGTTGGCTTTTCCAAAGCATTCAGAACTTACTAGGAATATTGGAATGCTTCCAGCTAGTAGTTTCATGTAAATCTGTGTTTATTAGTCATTTGGATAATTGGGATTGTAAGACAATTTTATTTTCTGATGAATAAAGATACGAGGTATTTGTTATCATTCATATAACAATTGTTTGTCCTATATTTGCATATTTAATCCTTGAATGATTTATCATTCTAAATAAGTCCATTGTCGGTTAACAATATGGGAGTATTGTTACATAAGGCAAATGTGAGTGTTGGTTATATTCTTTGAATATATGGAAGGTTCCCACCAAACTCATATGTTACTCACAAGGGATGCGTATTGGACACCCCAACCTTCGAATGTTTACTTTATGGATCCGTTGTCATAAGTAAAATTTGAAAATGGTTAGTTAAGTCATCCTTAGACTTGAGAATACAAACAAGTTCTGGTATGTGTGGATATCACTTTTTAATTCTATGTCAAACGCTGTCCTGAAAATGGTAGTTATAAAGACTATTATTGGAAGTGATGTGAAGCAGCATTCACAACACTTGTATTCAACAAAGAATTTGTTCCTCCACTTGATATGTGCAGAATAATACCTTGGCGCCTCTCCAGAATTAATCAGATAATTGTTTGGCCGAACCCAAAGGGTAATGCAAGTTGATTCTTGATTACATTTGGTATATCTGTATTGAATTCTATAACGAGAATCTAAATGGTTAAACTATATGGAATGAGTTAGGATCCATATCCATGGTTTAACGGTATTTGAACAAAGGGATGATTATAGCAAGAGATAAAATAACCATGCTACTGAGAATGTTTATGAAACTTGATCTCAGACACTTCTAGTTTTAAAAACGAATGTGAGTGTTGCTAGACGTTTCCGTCGTTAGTGTATGAGCTGTCTGCTACTCCAACTCCCAAGTGGGAGCTGTTGGATTATGTGAGTTGGACTAGCTCGATCACAACTAGAGGTGTGTGAGCCTATTGGGGGCACACACGAAAAAACATTTAGAGCACGTTTGCTACTTCACGAAATGCTTTCTATGTAAACCGTTTGGACCGAAATCGACTAGACAAGACCCTTGTTGTGTCCCATTGTGTCCGGCCACATGAGAAGGTTCTAGGAGGGGTCTAGGTTCGATGTATGAAGGGATAAAGAAAAGAGAATTGTGATAAGGCTTGGAATGGTTTTATGATAAGACTAAATCACTAGCTCTTTTAATCTTATCACAAGAGGGGTTTGAGGGCTTTATAAACCCCCACCCTCTTGCTCATTCCAGTCGTGTAACAGATCCAACAAGCCAGAAAATTCTCTCCTTTCTTTTCATTAAAATCAGACGCAAGATATAAACCCTAAATAGGGTTTAACTGATTTTCGGTTCACCCTTTTTGTTGCTGTTGTATTTCGGTAAACCCAATTTAGGGGTTTTCGATTTGTGGTTTGATCCAAGGCAGTTCCAGGAGGTTTATTACGTTGGTTTACTTGTTCCCAAGGCGTGGGAATCATTTGATTCGATCTAGGGTTCTTGGATTTGGTAAATCGGTTGTTCTGCCCTAATTCGGTTACAACCGAATTAGGCTAAACCCTAGTATCTACTTTCTGTAATTCGGTTCTGATTCTTGTGAGGGTTTTGGGGATCGATTTTCAGTGGGTTTTTGGTACAATAGTTGTATTGGATATACGTGAGGTTTGGACTAGCATCCGGGTGTGCTCGTTTACGTGTTTGTGTGAGCACTCATAGAGGTGGCCACTTAGTCACTCGTTTCTTATTCTCGGTTTCTATTAATTGCTGGTGTCTACAAGGGTATGTTCCTATTTACTCTTTTACAATCCTTATTGTGTTTTATATGTGTGTTAATTGTTATACTAGACTAGATCTATCCGCTGCGTACTCGTAAGAGTTAATTGGTTAACTTGATTGTTAAATTCCAACAACTTTAAATTCATGTTGGACGGGTCTTGAAACAAAGTTATATTTAAAGATAAAAGAGGAATGAATGACCTCATGCTGTGCTTCTGCCTTTGTTTAAAACTTAATGCCATATTGAGTTACTCTATTATTATTGACGATAATAACTTCGTGGAAAGTCTAAACTCCTTTAATTGTGTTACTAACATAGATTCATATCTATGTGACAAAAGTGTGGTAGTGACTTTGTTTGGTTTTGAAAATATTGGAGTACTTGAAACATTTATATTATCTGAATCAGTACCCAAATTTCAAGTTTTAACAATTAGAAAGATTTGATTAAATGTGTCTGGGCACAATAACAAATTTGCTATTTAGCGCTTTCTGAGTTAGTCTTTCATGTATATATGCATATAGTTGGAATAGCTAATAAGCCTTGATAATAATTAAGCAAGATAACAAGGACATTCTTTATGTATTTCCTTCGTCTCTCTCCTCGTCGTGTAGCTGGCGAAACCACAAATGGTGAGCCACAGTGGTGTGGTGACGAGGGAAACGGCGAAGCCATTTGGGTGCCACGTCGGAAACGGCGAACATCCACTCCATGATACCTTTTGCTCTAACAGTTTAGAAACGTGTTAAACTGATAAATTACCAGTGAAAGTCAGAGCCAAAATCAACTTTCAACAACCTACCACCCTCATGACGGAGTTGACTAATTTCGTATCATCTACATTTACTCGGAGATGCTACTTGATTTAACTTTCGACTTCTGTAACACTGACATTGCACTTCTATAAACATACAAGTCCAAGGGTACAATTTGTGAGAATTCAGTCCACTTGTTCAAATTTCAAGCTCAACTAAATTATCAAGCCTATCACTTTATATTCGGACATAAACTTAAATTTTCAAGCCTTTTCATAACCCCTCTTCAGTAATGTCTTGACAACTAAATTTACAATATCACTTAACGTTACGGGTCTGATCGCTAGTAATATGCAGCATCTATGGCCAATTGGTTTGAGATCATACCTCATATGTCTGCAAACTCTCTTAGAATTCGTTCACAAACATTATACCTCAGATCGAGTTGTGTACTTATTCTTAGCGCCTCTTGTCCCTTTTTTCGCATCCTCGTGAAAAATTCAACCCATGATGTATTTGTAATCAAGCAACTTCTTTAACTGTTTGCCAATGCTCATCTGTGTAAAGTACTATATTGTTTTGAAATATTTAAAGGATATACAAACGTGGACCTCCTTGGTGACAACATTTTTAGTCCAGAAAGCCATTGCCCCACAAATTTCATTCGCATGCTCAAATTCTTTTGCAAACAATTCTTGCAGCTTTTGAATTAAGAATAAAGGACATAGTAAACACATGTAGTATACAAAAGACTTATTAAATCAGCATATGTTGACTTGGACATGTGGATTCCACTATTTCTTTTAGGGGTGTTCGAAAAACTGACAAACCGAGCCGAACCGCTAAATCCGAAACCGAAAAAACCTAAAACCGAAGAAACTCGCTTATCACGGTTCTGTTTTGGTTTTATATTTAGATACCCGCGGTTAACTGAACTGTTTATATTATACATAGAAGGCTTCAAACTAAAAATATTCAAATAATTGTAAAAGATGAAAGTCCCAATTAACACGTCTATATGGAATATAACACTTATCTAATGTAAATAACACAAGAAATAATTTTTCAATCGTGTAATGCTTTATTGATTAAGAATCAAAGTATTACAATATGCTATGGATCACACAAGTTGAATGAAAATGTATGATCACCCTTTGAACAAGTAAACTTGATAGAGTATCAAGTTTACAAGCGAACTTATATAGCCAGCTGATAGGATAAGAGGTCTATGATGTAAGTTTGACAAAAGAGTAAATGCCTATTATAACAACAACAATTAAAGCGATAGCATTTACTCCTTACAGCATTCTCTATTTATACTAATACGGGGTTGCGTCTTTAGTGGGCGTAGTTGCAACGTGTCAAGATTCTAGTGGAGGACGTACGAGGCATTTAGTGCACGTCCAATCTTGAAAACTACCCGCCCATACTTTAGTGAATAGTTCTGCCAACTGTTCACTACTTTTACCAACTTCGTACTTGGTACATACAACTCAAATCACCTTTTTCGCGCCTTTAGGAGATATTGAGTTTGACGCACAGCTTGTTCTTCTTCAAAGGGTAATAGGAATGTCAGAGTATTGCCACATCTGACTCACCTTGGAACCTCATCGTATTCCTTCTACATACCAGATGATATCCATCCCAGCTGATGAGTATGTCTTCAAGTAATCTTCGACTTCCTTGAAGATGTCTTTGACTCGAATACCTCTGATGTTGCTCTCTGAGGATTTGCACTCAGAAAGTCCTTTCATTACCTCTGAGTCCACCACTCAGAGGTTCTTTCATTACCTCTGAGTTCTCCACTCAGAGGTTCTTTCATTAGCTCTGAGTTCTACACTCAGAGGTTCTTAAATACTTACCCTAATTTCTGTTTAAATCTAGGAGCTGATTACTGGGCTCTGAATTGGCCCAACAATCTCCCCCTATTTGAATATAAATTATGCTAAGGTAATAATTATTGTAAGTGATTACTCAGCTTCTTCTTACACATAATTGACAGAAGGATTAACAAAAGAAACTTCATTGATTTTATTACATTTTAGCCCAAATTATCTCGGTTCTTTTCTTTAGTCTCCCTAGCCTTTGTACAATCACTCCTAGCCTCTATTTCATAGATCAGCTTTCTGAACATCTCATCAGCAATCTCTGAGTCAACTTTGATTTGGCTCTGAATTTGAATTAGCTGGATGGTAGGAGTCAGATGAAACTCACTTTCTCTATGGAAGGCTATATCCGTATTCCTATTCATGAAGAAGATTCATGACTCAGGTTCGTTGATGACAAGGCCTTAAATTGGCACGACCCCAGGGGGAGGAATCAAGTTCCTGTTCATCCCATCGACTCTGATGTCTTTAGTGATAAAATCTTCTTTGAGAAACTGTGTCCTTTTCCTCTTCTTTTCCTCAGCTGTCATTCCAAAAGTTTCAAGTGCTGGAGGTAGAGGAAGTCCTAGCTTCTTAGCCTAGTCCATGGCCTATTGGAATTTACTTTTAGACTTTGCAACAACATATCATTTCATTTCCTAGTTTTTTGGATGCCAGGGCATGAACCTCTAGCCATTCACTGAAACCCAACGACTTTAGTCTAAAGTTGGGATGAACAATGAGATTCAAAAGATTGTCGCCTCTGGTGATCTTTATAGTTGCCTCCTTGTTTGAATTGATAACATAGCTGATCATTATGATTGGTAGAGGATCAGCTCTGAAGGAGATCTGATGATTGTGTTCTTCCAATATCTTGGCTTTCTTTGCCTCGTGTTCAGTTCATTTCTTAGCCTGAGCATTCAGTGTGGCTTGATTGAACATCTTCCTCAGTTCCTGCTTAGATTTATCTTTTTGCGCTTTCATATCACTTATCCTCTTCAGTTCCTTGATTTGATTATTGAATTCTTCTTGGGACAGAGTTCCCTCTGGGTAATGAAGGACTTTAAATTTGGCATTTTAGGGATAGAACCTTCTTCTTCTTCTTGATAAGTAACAAGTTCATTCACTTGTTCTTTCATAATGGCAACTTCTTTGCCCTTGGCGAGATCTCTAGGAGGTGTAAGTTCTCTGGGAGGAGTTGGTGAGAACTTTAAGGAAGTTGTTCCAAATAGCTGATTGGTGAATTCATGAAGAGACTTTTGTTGTTCTTTAGGCTTCAGAAGATGCCCTAAGACAAAGGTGTTCAGAGGGATTAGATTAGGGATGGGAGTCGTGATTTTAAATCTTTTAGATAAGGGCTGCTTGTCAATTTCATCATCATCTAAATCATCTTCCAATGAGACAGTTCCTTCCGACTTCATTTCCTCTAGGTTATGAACAACCAGAGCTTTTTCTTTATTTGTTACAACTTGAGCTGATGGTTGCTCCCCCTGAACAATAGCAGCAGTGTTGGCCCCTGATATTTGCTCCCCCTTAGTTTGATCAGGGTGTTAAGTATCTTTTTCTTCAGCAGGGTTGTTTTTCTCCCACTTCCCCCCTCAGCATTAGCCTTTTTAAAGACTTCTACTGCCTCTAGGAGGGAAATCAAGTCCTTGAACATGTTGGGAGTTGGAAGCCATAGTGGATGCATAAAAAGAGAGCTTGTCTTGAACTTCTTTCATCCCTTTTCTGACCTTTAGTCTAAGGGATTTCCTCATGTTCTTGTGAAGGGTTTTGCTTAGCTCCTTCTAAAGTAAAACAAATATCTGACTCTCCATATTGTTGAAGGCATTAAACTCTTTGTACATTTTTTTCAGAAGAAGGTTAGGAAGCTGATCTTGTAAGTTCTTCTGAACCTGTACCTCAACGTGAGGTAACTCCTCTGTAGTGGATTTTGAAATGGAACTTTTGATGGAGTCCTTAAGTAATTGAGGAAGAGTATCTTTCAGAGCATCTGAGAGAAAACTAGGCAGCTGATCTTTGAGAGTGTTAGTGACAAGGGCTGGCAAAGATGACTTGATATCAGCTGAGACTTGTTAAACAATAGAAGACTCCATATCCCTAAGTTTTGAATGAAGAGAGCTGACTTCTTCACAAATATGATCCATATGATCTAAAAGACTAAGACGTTCAGTGGAAGTATTATCATCTTGGAAAATGTAGTCAAATTTAGACACTTTATTTTCGTGAGTATCGTCAGAGTCAGTAGTGTCAAATTCTGAGACAGATCTCAGGTCATCATCAAGCATTGATTGTAGGTCAAAGTTAGAGTCCTTATGAATATCAGCTATTTCTTCAAAGTCATGCATTATCTGATCTTGCAGTTCAGAGATATGGCTGGTTAAGAAAGACTTTACAACTTTGATTTATGACTCTGTATCATAGGGACTTTTTGGAGTTTCTTGAACAGCTTTGTTAAGTTTATCAGCTTCATCCAACAGCTGCTCAACTATGGGAAACTCTAGAGATTGTTCCTCGGCTACCTTGTGAGTCCCTAAATGAATAGATCTTTGTAGCCTATGAAGGATGATAGCCAAGATGTATAAATACAGTTGACTATGTAGAAACACTGATTATGAATACTATATGTTGATGCGGAATCTCAACACAAGTACTAAGAAAAATAATGTATAACTAAATAACAACTTCTATTAATCTGCTTTGAACAATTACAGATTACTAACTATTTTAGATATGATATTGCTATGAGATATATTGAGGACATGTATCTAACTATGCTTAGAGAGATCCTTTTATAGACTAAGGATAAACTCTCACAAGCTTACAAATCGCTAACAAATAACACATATCTTTTCCTAGAATATTCTTAATATATCTCATAAACAATCTAGGTACTAACCTATTTTCTTCTAACGGTTACACTTAATCGATCAGTACTTACATTTTGTACACTGTCGATACTACTTAATAAACATAATTACTTAACAAATCCTCCCTTACAACTATGAAATGTTAAAACTTGTTTAACTTCATGTTTCTTTAACTTATTTAATGCATTAGAGGATGTATCCAAACACTCTTATCATTTCTTGATCTTTTAAACTCTATCCTTCTTCAGCAGCAACTTTGTCTTCTCAGCAACTCAGCAACATCTTTTCAGCAACAATCCAACTAAGTTGGCTTTGTAGTTTTTGGCAAACTACCAGCCATTAACGGATTTGATGTTCCTTTACCAGTAGCCGTTTGCTCTGGGATAGTTAACTCTTTATTTTAAAAACATGGTGAGTTAATTACCATACAGTTTTTGGTAAACTGTCAACCATCAACGGAATTGATTTGTCTTTACCAAATACCGTTTGCTTTTGGACTAGCCAATGCTTCATTGTAATAACATGGTGCATTGATAAACCATATAGTTTTTAGCAAACTATCAGCTATCAACAGATTTGATTAGTCTTTACCATGAACTGTTTGATCATGGACTAGCCAACTCTTCACCACAGAAGCAAGGTGAGTTGAGAACCTTACAATTTTTGGTAAATTGTCAACCATAAACGGATTTGAGAAGTCTTTACCACAAGCCGTTTGCTTATGGACTAGCCAGTTCTTATGCCTGTTAAGCATGGTGAACTGATGACCATTTGTTGTGTGGTGGTTAGCCAACACTCAAACCCTTCTCAATCCCATCAATCTTACTCTTCAGGTTCTAACTCTGCAAGTATCTTTTTGACAAATTTAATCAACTCCAATGCCATAGTACTGTCTTCTTCAGACTCTAACTTCAATTTTAGCATTTGCATCAGTACTTCCTTTCTCAAAGGATACTTCTTCTCTACAAGCATATGAATGACTACTCCTTCTTTAGTCACTAATGTGTGTACTCCTGAAGAACTGTGTAACTTCCAACTCACAATCTTCCAATCTTGCTGTGAACCCCAAAATTCATCTTTATCATCTGAGTTGAACAAAACCATCAAATCTCCCCAAAGTACTCTGTCAAATCCTTCAGGCATCTCATCTTGAAATCTGTCCATCACTAGTTGATACACAGCATCCAAATCTTCTCTATCAAATATGGACAATACACTCATCAAAGTACTAAAGTATCTCTTCTGTCCATTACTCCTAATCACCACATTTAGATTAATCTCCTCAAGGTGTTCAGCTTGATCAGTTTGTGGTTTAGTTCCAAGACACTCTGTCTTCCATTCTTTGATAGGATATTTTCTGTCAAGTATCTCATAGTCCACTTCTTTTTCTTCATCTGGAGCTATAGTTAAATACAATCTCAGTTCATCATTCTCCTTGTCACTATCATCCTCAGAAGTGTTTTGAATATATCTTCTTTTCCTTGACTTCATCTTCTTCCTAGTACCAAGTTTTCTTTTTCTAGTACTCTCTTCATCTTTATCTTCCTCCTGAACTTCTTCTTTGCTTTCTTCCTTGATCACTTCACTTTTAGATAAATCAACTCCTTTCTCATTCATCCTCTTGATCAACCTTTCATCTTCAGCAGACCCAATAGAGATGAAATCTTCATCAGACCTCTTAATCTTTTCATACAAAGCTTGTACTTCCTCAAACTTCTTGATTTTCAATTCAGCATGTTTGTAGTTTCCCACATGCTTCAAGTAGGTCATCATTTGATTTCTGAGTTGATTCTTGGTTGGTGGTTTATTCCTTATAGCTTCTGATCTTTGTTGAGCAAGGAACTTCTTGAGCAGCAATTTGTATCTTGAAGGAACTTTGATCTTTCTTCTATTGTAATTGCTCTCCTTTTCTTGTTCTTGCAAGTTTCTTAGCATGAGTATATATGCTCAATCCTTGCCTTCATATCATCAAAATCTCTTATAAGCTCTTCATTTACAGCATTTTCTTCAGCAATTCTGTTTCTATCCTCTTCAGCTTCCCACTCTTCTTGAATTTTCCTAGCCAACCCTTCATCACTTTCAAGCTGCTTAAACTTCTTCTCAACTTGAGGAATACCATCAGATTCACTTTTAGATTCATCCTCCTATTCAATCTTCTTCTTCCCTTTGTCTTTTGGATCAATCTTTGGAAGAGGCTTTAATGTGAGAAGTGATCTTGTAGAGGTTGGTTACGGTCTATAGTTTCTTCTAATTCTTCTTCTCTACCTCCTTTCTCCTTTTCTCTAGAAACTGCTTTGGCTTTACTCATGTTGAGAAGAACCTTAGCAATTGTTTCATCATCTCCAAATATTTTAGAAGTGGGTGTTAGAGTGGATGTTTGAGTGGCTTGAGTAGCAATTTCTTCCTCAGTTTGATCTTCAGTACCTTTTATTTGCCCATCAGTACTTTCAAATTTCTCTTCAATACCTTCTCTTTGCTCTTCAGTACTTTCTCTTTGCTCTTTAGTACTTTCATTGTGCTCTTCAGTACCTTAAACTTGTTCCTCAGTACCTTCAATTTGCCTGTCAGTACTAACTTTGGATCCGTCAGTACTAACTGTTGGTCTGTCAGTACTAACTTTCTCAAAGTCAGTACTAACTCCTTCCTTGACGGTACTAACTTCATCTTCAGTACTAAGTCTAACTTCATCAATCTCCTTGTCTTCATCCACTATTTCCCTTGTCCTCCCTTCATCTTGAGCATTCTCTGTTTCCATGTGATCAACTGTATCTTCAGGCATTCCATCAAATAGTGGATCTCTTTGAACTGATGATTCTCCTTTTGCAAACTTCCTCCCTTGTTTGGATACATACTCTTTGTGCACCCTATATTTCTTTGAGAAGCTCTTCCTTGGAAATCTTTGCTTCAATGAGACACTTTTTAGATATGCTTTATGGTGTTTGATGACAGGTTTAGCTTGCTTCTTTAGCTTTGTGATCTGAGCCTTCAAGGCTTGGATTTCCTTGGCCTGATCTGAAACCTATTTACACAAAGATAGACAAAGATCATAGACACCTTGGATAGTCATGTCACCCTCATTCCCTGAGAGGGATTTATCACTGGATGAATGACCTCCAAGGTTCTCACCAGAAGGTTCTAAGATAAAAGCAGGAGTAGTAGTAGAGTGTGAAGGTCTTGGGGATTGATTAGGCTGGTGCTCAAAAGGTACCTCACTAGTGTGAGCAGGGGATGAGTCAGTCTGTGGTTCATAAGGTACTTCACTAGCGGGAGCAAGGGAGGGTGTAGGTAGTGCTTCAAATGGTCTTTCTAAAGAAGCACCCTCATCCTGAGTTGGTTGTACCAACATAGAGGCAAACAAAGGGGTTACTTTCCTTGAGAAATGCTTACCCTTCTTAACCATAAAAGAAAAAACTTTACTAGTTAAAGTATTTACAGGAAAATGATCTAAAGGTACAGACACATCAACTAGTTGTTTACCTAAAAAGATATAAAAAATAAATGTGGTACATTTACAAACTTCTTTCTTAGCATCTAGATGTTAAGTCATACCATCATATATTTAATTTAGGAAAAATTATACTTCTGATTAGTGTTAAACAAATGACAGCACAAAGTGGCAATGTTTTGGAATTTGATCCCAAGAGGTGCTTTTGGAAACTTAAGACAATGATTATTGTATGAAATAACAACACCCATGTGGGGTGGAAACAAAGTTTTATTAAATGTTAACACTGTTAAATCCCCCTCATATTTCTATTTGATGTTATAGCATCAAAGGGATAGCTTGACTAGGTAATTTGTCTATCCCCACCAGCATCATTCAAACAAAGATCAGTCTTATGATGCCTTAGTAGATAGATACGACTTGCCAGCTACTTGGCAGTAATGTGCCTAACATTGTGATTGTGTTGGACTTAGCAGACGTTCCAAAACTGTTCAACAAAGGTAAGTTGATTACAATAGCAGCTTACATGTGAGGCACTAATGAATGGAACTTCGCTTGGAGGAAAGTCACATGATTCGTGAAACTCTTTATTCCCTTCTGACGTCTCCAAGTATGCGACCATTGTTCATGCTTTCGGAACATGAATCACGAATAGGCATTTTTCTTGAAATATGAGTATCGACGTAAGAAAATAGTAAATTAGGGCTTATAAGTGCGACTGTAGTTTAGAGAGAGGAATCGCGTACTAATGCGCAATTGAAATGGGTTTAATAGGTTTAGGTGACCTAATTTTAAGGAAACCGGTTTCAATATGCACTTTGCTTCCTTTTACCCCTCGTTCGGTATTTTTCTTTTAACGCTCTAAAGCTTGGTACTAACTTTGCTAGGCTGGTACTAATCTTTGCATTACTGGCGTTGGGTTACTTAACTTTGTCCAACTCAAGAAAGAACAAAGTTGGTCACAGGCTTTTGTAGTTACACTCCTATGAACATCGAATGTGTTATTTGCGTGCTTCAGTACCTTTTAGTACTCTGCTCAACAACTCTCTAAACTCTTTCAAACCTCTAGAAATACACGACCTTAACAAATACATCACCTATGGTTAACATGTTTCTCTTTTACAAACTTTTACAACACATCATATTTCCTCCCTTTAACCAATGCAACTTATGTATTTATCATCCCAATATTAACAACCAAGAACTGAAACCTGCTAACATCAAATGCCTTGGTGAGTAAATCAGCTACATTGTCATCAGTGTAGATTTTAAGCACCTATATAAGTTTCTTTTCATAAGCATCTCTTATAAAATGGTGCCTAATAGCAATGTGCTTTGTCTTGGAATGATATACTGGATTCTTGACAATGCAAATGGTGCTCTCATTATCAATGTAGATTTTGGTGTTCATGAAGTTGAACCCATAGTCTAACATTTGATTCTGAATCCACAAAACTTGCCCACAGTAGCTTGCAGCAACAACATATTATGCCTCTGTAGTTGAAGTAGCCACAATAGTCTACTTCTTGCATTGCCAAGAAATGAGTCTCCTGCCATGAAATTGACAACCTCCTGTTGTGGATTTCCTGTCAAGATTTGCTCCAACATAATCACTATCTGAGTAGGATTCCAGGTCAAATGAAGACACTCTAGGATACCAAAGACCCAATTTGGGTTTGCCCTTTAGGTACCTAAAAATTCTCTTGACAACACTTAGATGAGAAGTCTTTGGAGTGACTGAACCTAGACAAGCACAGACGCAAACATTATATGTTAGGTTAGAAGCACTGTCAAGTACATTAAGAGCAATCATGGACCTATAGAGTATGGACATACACATCACTGGGCTTTCTTATCCTTGTCTTAAAGGCTTCTGAGTATCAAGTGGTGTTCTAGCTGTCTTTACATTTGCAAAGTCAACTCTCATAGGATTTTTGCAACATACTATCCTGACTAATAAAGATACATATTCCTTCTATTTGACTTTGTAATCAAGAAAGAATGGGAGCATCTTCCCATTGAACTCATCTGAATCTACTTTCATTAAATGCCTCAAACTCATCAAACCAAGATTTTTGTAGACCCAAATGATAATATCATCCACATAGACTTGAAAAGTATGATATATTTTTGTCTTCTTTAGGAAGAGGAGTTTTGTCAATAGTTCATTCTTCTGTTATCAATATCTTCAACAAGAAAAATAGATAGTAGTAGACATACCAGGCTCTGGGAGCTTGATGT
The DNA here is from genome assembly GCA_026074375.1 of Tanacetum coccineum. NCBI lineage: Eukaryota > Viridiplantae > Streptophyta > Magnoliopsida > Asterales > Asteraceae > Tanacetum > Tanacetum coccineum. The sequence continues at coordinate 21,950 of BQNB010043257.1, forward strand.
AGCCCATAGAGAGCTTTTACAACCTTGTATACTTTTTAGGATGTTTAGGATCTTGAAAACCTGGTGGTTGAGACACATATACTTCTTCATCAATTTTCCCATAAAGGAAGCACTTTTCACATCTATTTGATAGACTACAAAACCCATATATGAGGCAAAGGCCAAAAAGATCCTTATGGCTTCAAGTCTTGCCACATGAGCAAAAACCTCATCATAGTCTATCCCTTCCTCTTGCCTATGACCCTGAGCAACTAACCTTGCTTTATTTCTGACAACAACTCCTCTTTCATCCTTCTTGTTTCGATAAACCCACTTTGTACCGATAGCCTTCTTCCCATAAGGCAAATCTACTAAGACCCAAACCTTTTGTATCTCAAACTGCAACAATTCTTCTTGCATAGCATCAACCCAGCTTTCATCTTCAAGAGCTTCTGAAATCTTCTTGGGTTCATGTTGAGACAGAAAACAAGCAAATAAAATAATGATTTTGAAAGTCCTTTTGGTTAAGTTCTTTTTGCTTTTGAACTTTTGATAACAAAGCATGAGCTCCAGAACTTGTATTTACTTTGCTTCTTGTTTGTACCGCTGAGTTTGGATTTCCTAGAATAAGTGCTCAAGGATGAGTGGAGTGAATCCTTGATGTGGGAATAGGACTAACATTCACAATAGTTTCTAAGTTTATGAAGTAAGCCACTGCACCCTCATCATCAAAAGATGAAGTAGTGAAGATACCATCAGTGGAATTTTGATAGATATCCTCAAGTGGAGGTATTTCTGAGTCATCTTCTTATTATGCTGTTTTAGATCAGCGATTATAGTCATCAAACGGATGGGCCTGTGAGTACTAACTGGTATGCTAGCAGTATTAAGTGGGTTTGTACTGCTAGCTTTGACTGGTGTGCTAACAGTACTAAAAATGTTAGTACTGCTAGGCTTAGCAGCTCCTTCTTTTATAACCAAGGTCTCAAACTTCTTCCTAAGAGCTTCAGCTTCCTCATAAGCTTCCTTTTCTTGCTTCTTAAGTCTTTCAAGGTCATCCATAAAGACTTGTTCTTCCTCTCTTGGACCTTCTCTTTTATCATCTGTTGTTAATGCTGGAATATTTATTGAAGAATAAGAAGGTCATATTGGCAGTACAAAACAGTCTTGAGCAGAGTCATCTTCTTTGTCAGAAATTACCACATCCAATAATCTTTATGTACTGCATTGTGGTTAGATTCTTGTGACCTGCATGTAGGTTAGCTTGATTCTCTGAACTAACATGATGATAATTCATAGAATCAGTTAAATAATCAAGATCAAAAAGCCAAGTTGGTCCTTTTCCTGCAACATTTGGTTTGTTTTCTAAGAAGGTGATGTGCAGGTTTTCTTCAACTCTTTTGGTTTCTAAATTGTATACCCTAAAAGCCTTGCTTTGTAGAGAATACCCAACTAAAAACCCTTCATCTGATTTTCCAGCAAACTTGCCAAGGTGGTCAATGGTATTAACAGATGGTAATGGCACCCAAAGGTCTTATCATAACTTATAATTGGTTATCTTACAATTTAAAAGTTCATATGGTGTCTTTTTATGAGGCTTGGTCATAATACCCTATTTAGAACATAACAAGCAGTACTAACTGCTTCAGCCCAAAAAGTGTTAGGTAAAAATGAATCTGCAAGCATGGTTCTTGCAGCCTCAATAAGGGTCCTGTTCTTTCTCTCAGCAACTCCATTTTGTTATGGAGTTCTGGCATTACTATATTCCCTCTTGATCCCTTTTAACCCACAAAACTCAATAACATCTCTGTTCTTAAATTCTGTTCCATTATCACTTCTATTGGGTCTTATACTTTTGATTTAATTGGTTCTCTATTGTCTTATAAAGTCTTACGGATTGCCACTAGTTTATCCTTAGTTTTAAGGAAAAATACCCAACATTAACCTGCTAAAATCATCAGTGATTACAAGGCAATAGGTCTTATGGTTCAAGCTCCTTACAGATGTAGGTCCAAACAAATCCATATGAAGAAGTTGTAGGGTTTGGCTAATAGAGCTTACTGCTTTGGCCTTACAAGAGGCCTTGTGTTGCTTTCCTTTCTGACAAGCAACACAAGTGTGGTCATTTTGAAAAATCTTTGAAGGTAAACCTCTTACAAGGTTTCCCTTCACAAGTTTGTTAAGGTTTTTGAAATTTACATGACCAAGCCTCATATGCCATTTGTTAGATTCATTAGTTGTGGCCTTTGCAATTAAACAAGCTAATCCTCCTGTAGGAACAATGTTTTCTAAATTGAAATTGTACATGTTGTTTTGTCTAGGGATTTTAAGTAGTACTTGATTTTCATCAAGTAACTTAAATTCAGGAGACAAAACAAGACATTCAGAGTCAGTAAACAAAACCTTGTTCTTTTTGTCACATATTTGTGACACAGAAAAGAGATTGAAGTGCTGAAGTTCTTTCACAAAGAACACATCCTCAAAATAAACCCGCGAGGGAGATAACATGCTTGTTTTTAAAATAGAACACAAGGGACCCGAATGTATGCTAGTAGCCTTGATTATTATAAGTTAGCTTTAACTCGCTAAATAAAAAGTCCCGCGGAAATATCATGAATTGTTAATTGCCGGGAATAAGGCATACGCTTATACATGAAATAGTACTATTTGGAGATTACCACCTCCGATCCGTGACGACTAGCTATCGTCTTGTGTCGGGAAATATGACACCACGGATGCATTGTATAGAGAATAAGATACACTTATAGCGAGAGTGTATAGTGGGCATTATATTGAATATATGGTAAGGTTCGATGTCATGAGGCTTATAATAATCCCCCGATATAACTTTGTATGGCCACATCGTTATATCCCAATGAATATTGAAAAATGATACTTGTGTTCGGAAATGATTTTTATTGTTTATATATATAAACTCTATGGATTCACTCAACATTATTGTTGACTTTTAGCATGTTTTATCTCAGGTCCTTGAAGGTAATTCGGTGATGGAGATATGAAGGCCCACTAAATAATTATTCATTTGAAAATGTTTTGTAAAACGTTATATGATGTTGTTAAACTTATTAGGACCGTGATGTAAACTTTATTTTATTCAAATGAATGAAATTTTCTCAAAACGCCTCTTTTTGAGTCGTTTTCTATGATTTGAGTTATTGTGCTACGACGTAACACCATTTGACTTATGACGTAGCACCCCAAATGACCCTTCCGCCGAGACGTATAAAAATGGGGGTGTTACAGATTGGTATCAAGAGCTTAAGTTATAGAGAACAAAATATTTTCAAAAAAATAAACGAAAGAATTTTTGAAATCTTTTGACTATAACGGTGCAATAGAAATCTCCGAATTACCGACGGGACAAGAATGAGAAGGATTTATTTATCGATATATATATATATATATGGAAAAATATATATATGTGGTATATGAGATTTTCATTTTATTTTGTATATTTAATGTTGATTATGTGATTATTTTAATACTAATACGATTATTATTTATACGACGCGGATTGTCATGAAGAACCCTAACCCTCTTAACAAACCAAACGAAGCTATTCCCGATGTGAACCCAGTTGTTCCTGAGCCGAACTAAGTTATGGATATCCATGATCCCAATGAAATGGTTGACATTCCCGACAACGTTGATTTAGTTGATTATGATGGTGATGATGAAGAAAACCCAGAAGAAAGAACCAAGACGATAATGGGCTTGTGAATCCAATTTGCCCACATGTTGACCACTCGGCTCGTGTGTTATGTTTGGTTGGTTAGAGATGAGAATGATGGTGTAAATGATGGTGCAAATATAAGGATATTGAAGAGGAGATGTTGAGATTGAGCTTCGATGTCGGATGCTGAGTTGATATTTCCTTTAGACGGTACGAGGGTAACAAATACCACGCCTCATGGAGGTGTGTCATCAATTCTAAGCCTACATTAATGCAGAGCAACCTAATGCAGGAGGTCATCTGATTATGTATCATCCGCTTTGTGTCAAGAGGAAAGGGAGGCCGACGTTGCACCTGAGGACACTTTTGGGACTATTACCCAAAGGCCTTATGCTATTCGCGACTTTCCAAGGGGTGTATTTGAGGTAGGAGAGCCATCTTCTGCTCATGACTCATCTTATGTCGGTGGATTGGCACCTTGGGCATTGAGACGTGATTTATAGGTGTCCCGTGCACGATCTAGAGTCACGGAAGCTGAGTTGGGAACATGCCAAACTGAGATTGCTCTTCTGAAATCAAAGAATAAGATCGGGGGAAAAAAAGAGAGAGATACCTAATCATGATTTGGGAAACGTTGAGCATGTTTTGGGTGATGTTTTAGAGAGGTTGAAGGTGTTAGAGAGCAGGGAGAATGCTACTTCGAAGAAGAAGTTGGTTAGGCCCTGATGAAGTTGAGTTGGTCGTTTTGGAGCATTGATATGGTGAAGAGGAGATTACATGCATCTTGTGGGTTTGGAACTATGAGGTTTTATATGGAGATGGTTCCGCATTGGGGTTGTTACCTAAGCCACATCCGAGTTGAAGGTATGAGCTGTCCGAGAACAGAAGAATTGAATCGAAGAACTCTACTTTTGATGCGGACGATGGACTTCCGAGCCCGTGGACCACCTAGTGAATCTAAAAAGTAGATTCGTTTATCATTTGTAGTATCTTTTGTATCACTTCATAACTAAACTGCTGATGTCAGTTAGTAGAATACTAGTCTTTTGGATTTGTATAAGCATTTAGAGGGTGACTTGTAATGTTTTGCTGTGACGATCAGCTTGTGACTCGTTTGTGATTAATGAAATGATTATTCTTTTGATTTTCTAAATTCTAGTATGTGTCGTTGTTATCTTTCTTTTATTATTTCTTTTAAATGTTCCTATAAAATTGTTTGATGCAATAAATGAAGGAATACTCATTATGATTTTGAATTTGTGTTGGTAATTTCTTTCTCCTCGTATTCTCAATCGCCCATCGATTCTTGGATTCATGATGATTTTGGCCTAAACTCTTTTTACTATCATATTGTAAATCATTTTTCACCCTTTCATTTGTGAAACCACTTCTTTTTACGCTCATGCAAATCCAATTATTTGTTTAATAAGTTAATATAATTATCACCTGAGAAAATTTAAATTGTCATCATTTTATGGTTATTTAATTGAGAATTATAAATAGTTGCTATCACTATAAAATTATTTATTAAACATCTTGTAAATTAAATTACTTTCATACTATGAACGGTTCTGTAAAATCATTTTTGATTTCTATCTTATAATTAAGCATGATTATACATTTAAATATGATGACATTAGTTTGACGAATTGAGCATTGTGTTGCTATTCCTGAATTATACATAGTCGTGCACCTACGTATAAATTAGAAGGGGCCATGCAAGGTTGAATAGTAGTCACCGTAAGATTTTGATAAAGATCAATTTTTAACCGTAATTCCGAAAAAAATAAAAATTGGCTTGCAAGTATTACAAGTTAGGGACATCTACATATGTGCCCTTATCCTTTTCCCAATCGAATTAACCATCTGTGGATGCGGTCTTACTTGACAATTGTTATTCTACCTCTTATTTCCTTTTTTTTCATCATGAAATTCTTTGGACACTTATCTAAATTATCGACTACTGATACCCGACTTGAAGTTTGTGAGTCCCTAAACGAATAGATCTTTGTAGCCTATGAAGGATGATAGTCAAACTGTATAAATACAACTGACTATGTAGAAACACTGATTATGAATACTATATGTTGATGCGGAATCTCAACACAAGTACTAAGAAAAACAATGTATAACTAAATAACAACTTCTATTAATCTGCTTTGAACAATTACAGATTACTAACTATTTTTGATATGATCTTGCTATGAGATATCTTGAGGACGTATCTAACTATGCTAAGAGATATCCTTTTATAAACTAAGGATAAACTCTCACAAGCTTACAAATCGCTAACAGATAACACATATCTTTTCCTAGAATATCTCATACAAATCTCATAATCGGTACTAACTATTTTCTAACTAACGGTACTAACTAATCGATCAGTACTTGTATGTTTTACTATCGGTACTAATAAACATAACTATGTATACAGTTGGTACTAACTTACTAAAACATAAATCCTAACAATCCTCCCTTAAACATGAATGTTGAACTTGTTTAACTTCATGTTTCTTTAACTTCTTTAATACATAGAGGATGTATCCAAACACTCTCTTTTCATTCTTGTCTTGTTAAACCCTATCCTTCTTCAGCAGGAGCTTTGTCTTCTCAGCAATTCTCGCAGCAACATCTTTTCAGAAACAATCCAACTAAGTTGGCTTTATTGTTTTTGGCAAACTACATGTCATTAACGGATTTGATGTTTCATTTACCAGTAAGCCGTTTTGCTCGGGAATGCTAACTCTTCATTTTAAAAAAACATGGTGAGTTAATTTCCCCATACAGTTTTTGGTTAAACTGTCAACCATCAACGGAATTGATTTGACTTTACCCAAATACCGTTTGCTTTTGGACTAAGCCAATGCTTCATTGTATTAACATGGTGCATTGATAAACAATCATGGGTTTTTAGCAAACCTATCAGGCTATCAACAGATTTTGTTTAGTCCTTTCCTTGAACTGTTTGATCATGGGACTAGCCAACTCTTTTCCACAGAAGCAAGGTGTGAGTTGTTAACCCTAAATTTTTGGTAAATTTGTCAACCATAAAACGGATTTGAGAAGTCTTTTACCACAAAGCCGTTTGCTTATGGACTAGCAAGTTCTTATGCCTATTAAGCATGGTGAACTGATGACCATTTGTTGTGTGGTGGTTAGCCAACACTCATATCCCTTCTCAATCCCATTAATATTACTCTCAGATTTGTTAATGACGATGAATGATGCTAAGTCTAGCACCTTTTGACAAATTTATCAAACTCAATGCCATAGTATTCTCTTCTTCAGACTTCTAACATCAATTTCTAACATCTTGCATCAGTACTTCCTTTCTCAAAGGATACTTCTTCTCTACCAGCATATGGATGACTAAACCTGTGTCAAGATGTCAAAAGTATGTACTCATGAAGAACCATGCACACATTCCAACTACAATATTCAATCTTGTGTGCATTGCAAATACTCATTTTTCATCATCTGGATTGAACATTTCATCAAATCTCCCCAAAGTACTCTGTCAAAACCTTTAGGCATTTCATCTTGGTATTTTTCCATTACCAGTTGATACACAGCATTCAGATCTTCTCTACTCAAAATTGGACAATACTGTCATCAAAGTACCTAAAGTATCTCTTCTGTCCCATTACTCCTATCACCACATTTAAATTAATTCTCAAGGTGTTCAGCTTGATCGTTTGTGTTTAGCTCCAAGACACTCTGTTTCCATTTCTTTTGATTGGATATTTTCTGTCATGGAATTTCATAGTCCACTTACTTTTTCTTCATCAGAGCTATAGTTAAATTACAATCTCAGTTATCATTCTCTTTGTTCACTATCATCTTCAGATGTGTTTGAATATATCTTTTTTTCTGCATTTCATCTTCTTCCTAGTACCAAGTTTTCTTTTTCTAGTACTCTCTTCATCTTTATCTTCCTCATGAACTTCTTCTTTGCTTTCTTCCTTGATCACTTCACTTTTAGATAAACCAACTCCTTTCTCATTCATCCTCTTGATCAACCTTTCATCTTCAGTAGACCCCAATAGAGAGAAATCTTCATCAGACACTCTTATAATCTTTTCATACAAAAGCTTGTACTTCCTCAAAACTTCTTGATCTTCAATTCAAGATGTTTGTAGTTTCCCACATGCTTCTAGTTTGGTCATCATTCTTTGATTTCTGTGTTGATTTTGGTTGGATGGTTAATTCCTTATAGCTTTGATTTTGTGATGCAAGGAATTTTCTTTGAGCAGCAATTGTGTCATGAAGGAACTTTGCTCTTTCTTCTATTGTAAATTGCTCTCTTTCTTGTTCTAAGTGGGTGTTTGAGTGGATGTTTAAGTGACTTGAGCAGCAAATTCTTCTTCAGTACCTTTCTTATGCCCATCAGTACTTTCAACTTGCTCTTCAGTACCTTTAACTTGTTCATCAGTACCTTCAATTTGTTCATCAGTACCTTCAATATGCTTGTCAGTACTAACTTTGGAACCTTCAGTACTAACAATTGGTCTGTCAGTACTAACTTTTCCAATGTCAGTACTAACTCTCTCCTTGTCAGTACTAAGTACATTCTCCTCAATCTCCTTGTCTTCATCCACTGTTTCCCTTGTCCTCCCTTCAACTTGAGCATTCTCTGTGTCCATGTGATCAACTGTATCTTCAGGAACTTCATCAAATAAAGGATCTCTTTGAACTAATGATTCCCCTTTAGCATACTTCCTCCCTTGTTTGGATACATACTCTTTGTGCATCCTGTGTTTCTTGGAGAAGCTCTTTCTTGGGAATCTTTGCTTCATGGAGATACTTTTCAGATATGCTTTATGGTGCTTTATGACAGGTTTAGCTTGCTTCTTGAGTTTTGTGATCTTAGCCTTCAAGTCTTGTATTTCCTTAGCTTGATCTGAAACCTGTGCACATAGAGAGAGACAAAGATCATATACACTTTGGAGAGTCATGTCACCCTCATTCCCTGAAAGGGATCTATCACTGGATGAATGACCTCCAAGATTCTCACCAGAAGTTTCTGGGAGAGAATCAGGAATAGTAGGAGTGGGTGAAGGTCTTGGGGATAGGTCTTGGGGTCTTGGGGATAGGGTAGACTGGTGCTCAATAGGTACCTCACTAGTTTGAGCAGGGGATGAGTCAGGCTGTGGCTCAAGAGGTATTTCACTAGTGGGAGCAGGAGAGGGCGTAGGTAGTGCTTCAGTTGGTCTTTCTGAAGAAGCACCCTCATCCTGAGTTGGTTGGACCAACATAGTAGTAAATAAAGGGGTTACCTTCCCTGAGAAATGTTTACCCTTCTTAACCATGAAAGAAAAAACTTTACTAGTTAAAGTATTTACAGGAAAATGATCTAAAGGTACAGATACATTAGCTAGTTGTTTACCTACAAAAATAGAAATAAAACGTGGATACATAACAAACTTTTTCTTAGCCTCTAAATGTCTAATCATACCATCAAAAGATTAACTTAGAAAAATTATACTTCTGATTAGATGTTAAGCATATTACAGCAGTGGCAATGTTTATAGGAATTTGATCCCAAGAGGTGCTTTTGGAACTAAGACAGTGATTTATTGTATGGAATAAAAACCTCCATTGGGGTGAAAACAAAGCTTTATTAAAAGTTAACACTGTTAAATCCCCCTCATACCCCATTTGCTGTATAGCATCAAAGATGGCCTGATTAGGTAATGTATCTATCCCATTAGCATCATCAAAAAGAAGATCAGTTCTTATTGATGCCTCAGAGATAGACACAGACTTGCCAGCTACTTTGGCTGTAATGTGCCTAACATTGTTGATTGTTTTGGACTTAGCAAACGTCTAAAACTGTTCAACAAATGTAGTAGATACTACAGGACTTACAGTGAGAGCATGATGAATTGAACTTCGCTTGAGAAAGTTAATAATCTCGTGAAACTCGACATTCCCTTCAGACTTCTCCAAGTATGCGACCATGTTATGCTTCGGACATAAATCAAGAACCGCCATTTAACTTGAAAGAAAGAACGTCGTGAAGAGAGATATTAGGGCTTGTAAGTGCGAATGTAGGTTAGAGAGAGAATGCGTACGAAACTGCGCAATTGAAATGGGTTTAAATAGGTTCAGGAGACCTAATTTCAAGGAAACCGTTTCAATTTACACTTTGTACCCTTGGCGGTATTTTTCTTTAACCTCTCTAAAGCGGTACAAACTTTTCCCAGCGGTACTAAGTTTGCACTGGCGGTACTAACTTTGTCCAACCAAAGAATGAACAATGTAGGTATCATGAGTGCTTCAGTACCATCATTAACACTTCTCAATGACTCTCTAAACTCTTTCAAACCTCTAGAAATGCATCATCTATAGTTTACGTGATACTTTATACAAACTATACAACACAGCATATTACCTCCCGTTAACCAATGCAGCTTATGGATTGATCATCCCAATAGTAACTACCAAGAACTGAAATCTACTAACATCAAATGCCTTGTGGTATGTGCTTAATTACACATGCCATTTTCCATTAAAAACGGACTTAAATGACTAAAAACGTACCAAAAATACATTGTATTTGTAGATTTAAGGTTAGGTTTCGAAAATCCAACTCCAGGTTTTGACAATGGCTTATAGAATTGTTTAACTTCATTGTCACTAGCAACGGGAACTTTGACTTTGTTTACAATTATGTGTTTTGGTCTAGGACCCAAAATGGATTTTTGAAAAGACACAGTTTTCTTAGATCCAGGCATCACTGGTGGCGGTCCCGTATTTATTATGGGGGCCGCCGGATCATTAAGGGGGCCGCCCATAATTATGGGACCTCCATCAGAACACGCCTTTTTCTGAGCTTTTACAAATTTTATTTCCTTAGTTCCACTAGATGATGCTTCAAATGAATTAAACCCTAAACCTAATTTATTACCGGAGGGTTTTTGATTACTCAACATTTCATTTAAGCAATGTGTACTCTTTTCAAATTTGTTTAACCTAGTAGATTCATCCTTGAGTTTTTCATTCTCAATTTTAAGTGCATAACACTTTGCACAATCAAGATCAACTCCCTTGTTTTTCTCGAGTGTAGACAATTTATCTTTTAATTCTCTAAGCTCATTTTCTAAACTAATTCTTGTAGCTTTTAACTTTTTGTTTTTAGTGATTATTTTTAGACTCATTTTGCATAACTTATCATATTCGTTGTCTAAAGCTATATCATCAATTGATGAGTTTTCATCACTAAAGTAAGATGATTTGCAACCATTCCTCTCACTGATGCGTGAGCTACAAGACACGTTTCGTCTTTGACCTTCTCATCATCTTCATCACCACTATCACTCTAAGAGCCTCCAACAAAGGCTCTTTGGTTCTTGTCTTTTGGGTGGGTTTTCGACATTCTCCAATGAAGATGATTCGGGGTCGCCGCTTCTAAAACAATTTTTTATTTCCTTTTACCGTTCTTGTCATCACGGTTTCTTTGATACGTCTTTTTGTCGTTCCGAGGTTGTCTCACGAATCTACCTCTTCTCTTAAAGAACTTCTTGAAGTCTCTTACCGCCATGGCGTACTCTTCGTCTTCACTACCGGAAGTCGAACACTCTTCATCACTAGATTCTTTCTTAGCCTTTAAAGCAAGAGATTTCCTTTCAACTTTTGCTTTGACTATTTCGGAATCTTTCTTGATGATCATCTCATGGACTTTGAGGTTTCCAATGACTCATCAAGAGATAGTGATGTCAAGTCTTTCGACTCTTCAATAGCCGTGACTTTTGCTCTCCATTTAGGATGTAGAGCCCTAAGAAACTTCCTTACGTAGTTCTTACTAGAATAACCTTCATCAAGAGCTTTAAGACTAGTAATAATAGTATTAAATCTAGCAAAAGCACTATCTATAGATTCGTCTTCGGAAATGACGAATTGTTCATATTGTTGAACCAAAAGGTCAATCTTATTATCTTTGACTTGGCTATTACCTTGATGGGTGATTAACAAAGTTTTCCAAATTTCTTTTGTCGTATTGCACATGAAAATTCTTTCATATTCTTTTCTTGGCAAGGCATTGTAAATAACCATTTTTGCTTCATTATTTTTCAACCCCCAAAAAGTATCTTTTTGAGATCACGTTTGTTTTTCAAAAGGGATAACCTCATCTAATTTGGTTTCCGGATTTTGTGCAATAGGTTGAAAATCACCATTGGTAATAACATGCCAAAGATCTAGATCTTTTGATTTAACATATGTCTCGAATATATTTTGTTCAATAAATAAAACTATCGCTTCAAAGAGTGGTGGTCTTTTTTAAATAAGTTTTTTTTTTTTTTTTGCATGGATTGCCCTTCTAGATATTTGTCGGAATCCATAGATCGATCCAAGCTTTAAAATACAATATATTTTAAAAATCTTGAGTGACCTTGCTCCTGATACCAATTGTAGGAAACTAGAAGGGGGGGGGGGGGTGAAATAGTTTACCGGTTAATTATTGTTTTTAAATCTTTACTTAAAAATGTTTGATTCGAGTTATATGTCAATCAATCAACAATATGAATCACACTAAATATCTAATGTAATGAACAATGTAAGCAATGATTAATAAGGATAAAGAATGAAACGATTCATACAAGACACCAAGATTTATAGTGGTTCGACAACGAAGCACCTCTTCGTTCCTACTCCACTCCCCGAGTACTCCACTCGAGATTTCACTATGTCAACAAGCTCCCTTTAGGCGGAGAAAACCGTTTACACGTCGCTTACTTCCTTTTCTGACACTAAGCTAGATGTCGAGTCCTAATCTTAGCTAGAACCAATCTATGACTTCCCTAAGTCTTTATACACTCACAAGATATATATACCCTTGGATTGACACACAATCCAAATCACACCAATACATAATTTACACTATTGGATCTACACACAATCCAATTTACACAACAACACTAAGTAAATGTAATGAATATATGTGATCTTGAGGAAGAGAAAGATCACTTGACAACAAATCGTATGTAGAAGAATATGATTGTTCTTCTCTTGCACTTGATTAGAGGAAGAAGGGAGGAAGAAAGAATTAATCACTTAAAACAAGATCAAGGTATGTTAGTGATCAAGATATGTGTTTTAGAAAGAAAGAAAGAAGAGAGAAAAACAGATCTAAAAAAATTCGTGGCAAGAGGTTCTGTTTTTTCAGATGGGGTGGCCCATTATTTATAGGGACAAAAAATATAGCGGTGCTGACGGCGATCCCGGCGGTCCTTTATATATAAGGGGGCCGCCAGGCCTATAAGGGGGCCGCCGTAGACTACGCTCCCTTTTTTGTCCTTTTGTGGTGAAGGTTGTATCTGATTTAGAACCTTCCATTTTGGGGGGAAAATTTGAATTTCAAATTTTATGTTTTTAATAAAACATTTCTTTTAAGATAAAAATATTTTGTTTTTATATTTTTATAAAAACACTTTTGTAAAAATGTAAGGTTTAGGGAAGAAAAATTATTTTCTTGATCACTAATCATGTTTAATGATTTGTTTATCCATACCTTAAGTGATTAATCTTAGAAATGGAATTTTACGATTAGTAATTTATAAACTTTTAATTTTATCGCAAACGTTTTCACATTTTTTCATTATCAAAACATCGAGTCGAAAAAATATAAATTTTTAGACATTATTGGTATTAACATAATGGTGGAGAAATCCAAACTGGATGAGGATACACAAGGGAAAGCCGTTGATCCTACGCATTATCGTAGCATGGTTGGCACCCTTATGTATCTAACATCTAGTAGACCAGACCTGATATATATTGTCTGTATGTGTGCTTGGTATCAGGCTCGTCCTACCAAAAAGCACATACATGCTGTAAAAAGAATCTTTTGATATCTAAAAGGAACCGTCAATCGGGGACTATGGTACTTGAAGGATTCTGCTATTGATCTAACAGCTTTTGTAGATGTTGATCACGCGGGTTGTCAAGATACAAGATGTAGTACATCTGGAAGTATGCAATTGTTGGGAGACAAAGTTGTTAGCTGGTCATCAAAAAGGCAGAAAACCGACTATGGCTTTGGATTCAACAAAATTCCAATGTACTGTGATAATAACAGCGCTATTGCCTTATGCTGCAACAATGTTTAACATTCTCGATCAAAGCATATCGACATCAGATATCACTTTATAAAAGAGAAAGTAGAAGAATGGAGTCGTCAAGCTTTACTTTGTCAGAACGGAATACCAGTTGGCAGACATCTTCTGTTAGGATTAAAAGTCTTCTTGATGCTGTAAATATTACTGCTGCTCAAGTTTATGTTAATACTGCTCTGATGAAGTTAGTGCTACTCATATCAAGAAGTTAGTACTACTGGTACAAAATTTAATGCCGCTAGTGAAAGTTACTACTGCTAGTACAAAGATTGCTTGAAGTTAATGCTGCTGAAGAGTTACTACTACTCAAAAAAATATTCTAAGTAGTTAAAACTGCTAGTATTAAGTTAGTACTGCTAGTGTAAGTTAGTACTACTTACTTGATATGTATTAGTTATTTATAGAAAAGATTTTATATACTTAGGAAAGTATTGTAAGTCGAGTATGACTCCTTGGTGTATAAATGGAGGTCCTAGGGCATAGACTTATATACGTACCAAAACCAAAAATCAATCTTAGTCGTATAATTCATAGCTTCAAAGTCTTTGTAACCCTAATACTTTGAGAGTATTCATATTATTATCATTAATAATATTAGAGCTTATTTGTTTTGAATTATTGTTTCATTGATAATTCTTCTTAATATTAAAGATTAAATTCCGCATAATTTTTAATACATTCAAACAAAGTTTTTACTATAGTTGTGTTAGATTTATCTAATATAACTTATCCTTAAACAAGTTTAAGGAATTAGATCTATTGAAGTGGGATCAACAAGTGGTATCAGAGCTTGTTGAAAAGCTTTGAATAAGAAGAACCTGTTTTTATACTCAAGATCTTTTTTTTAAAGATATGGATCAAGATTCTGCACACATGGTGGCTGCATCCAAAGTTCTCATGCTCAAACCTGGTGAGTATGAGATCTGGAGGATGAGGTGCGAATAATAGATCCATATGATAGACTATGCACTATGAGAAGTCATAGAGAATGGTGCAACCTTGCTAAAAATAACAACTGTGGAAGGTGTTGTGACAGTGATGCCTATTACAACTGCTGAAGAAAATGCTCAAAGAAGATTAGACGTGAAAGCTAGAAGTACTTTAATGATGGGCATTCCTAATGAACATCAATTAAAGTTTAACTCTATAAAGGATGCTAAAAAGTTGCTGGAAGCTGTTGAAAAAAGATTTGGTGGGAATGCAGCTACTAAAAAGACTCAAAGGAATCTCTTAAAGCAACAATATAAAAACTTCACTGCTCCAAGCTCAGAGATGCTGAATCAAACTTTTGATAGGCTTCAAAAGCTTGTGAGTCAGTTGGAGCTTTTGGATAAAAAGCTTTCACAAGAAGATGTTAATCAAAAGTTATTAAGAAGTTTATCACCTGAGTGGAATACACATCCTATTGTGTGGAGGAATAAACCTGATTTAGATACAATGAGCATGGATGATCTCTACAACAACCTCAAGGTGTATGAACTAGAAGTTAAAGGGATGTCTAGCTCAAGTTCAAGCACACATAACATTTGTGTCCTCTTCAAATAACAACACTAGCAGCACTTATGAAGCAGTTAATATTACTCATGGAGTTTCTACTACTAGCACTTAAGTTAATGCTGCTAACTCTACAAATATTGATAACTTGAGTGATGTTGTTATTTATGCATTCTTTACTAGTCAACCAAATAGTCCTCATCTTGTACATGAGGACTTGCAACAAATCCATCCAGATGACATGGAAGAGATGGATTTAAGATGGAAAATGGCCATGTTAACTATGAGGGTAAGAAGGTTTTTGAAGAATACAAGAAAGAAGCTTATTGTTAATGGTAAAGAGACTATTGGTTTTGATAAGTCCAAAGTGGAGTGCTACAACTGTCATAAGAGGAGACATTTTGCTAGAGAGTGTAGAGCTCTAAGAAATCAAGACAACAAGAACAAGGAAAGCTCAAGAAGGAGTGTGCTTGTGGAAATATCTACGTCCACAGCTTTGGTGTCATGTGATGGTCTTGGTGGATATGACTGGAGTGATCAGGCAGAGGAAGGACCTAATTATACACTCATGGCTTTCTCATCTTTAAATTCTGACTCAAAGGTATCCAATGATTCTATTTGTTCAAAATCTTGTTTGAAAATTATTGAATCTCTTAAATCTCAAAATGATCAACTATTAAAAGATTTAAAGAAATCTGAGTTAATGGTTCTAGGTTATAAGATATGCTTAAAGTCAGTGGAAGAAAAACTTGAAGTTTATAAAGCAAATGAGTCTATTTATTTACAAGATATTAAGGGCTTAAAATTTGAAATTCACATGGGCGAAATAGCTATTAGAGAGCTTAGGTAAAAGCTTGACATAGTTCAAAAAGAAAAATATGGCATTCAACTTAATGTAGATAAATTTGAACATGCATCTAAAAGTTTAAACAAGCTTATAGAGTGTCAGATAGTTGGCAATTGTAAAAAAGGTTTAGGCTATGAAAATTATAATGCAGTTCCACCTCCCTACACAGGAATTTTCATGCATCCAACACCTGACTTGTCTTTTACTTATTTAGATGAGTTTGTTAATGAGCCTGTAGTTGAGAACTGTAAAGCTATGTCTAGTAAAGAAGAGCCTAAGGTAGTTAGGAAGAATGATGATGCCCCAATTATTGAAGATTGGGTGTCAAATGATGAGGAAGAGGATGTGTCTCAGCCTAAAATTGAAAAGAAAATAATTAGGCCTAGTATTGTTAAGAAAAAGTTTGTTAAATCTAAACAACAACAAAAAACTACTAGGAAAACTATTAAACAAGTTGAGGAACAAAGGCAAAACACTCGCAATCCAAGAGGCAATCAAAGAAATTGGAACAATATGATGTCTAAAAAACTAGGAACCAATTTTAAGATGTTAAATAAGGCCTATTATGTGTGTGGAAGCTTTGATCATTTGTAGAATGATTGAAATTACCATCAAAAATAGTTTCAAAATCATAGTATGGTAAAACCCGTTTAGAACAATTCTCAAAAGGTGAATCATCAAAAATTTGCTAAAAAGACTCACCCCTGTGCTAAAAAGAACATGGTTCCAAGAGCAGTACTAATGAAGTCTGGCTTAGTATCAATTAATACTGTTAGACAAAATATTTCTAAAACAGCAGTATCAGTTAATACTTCTAGACAAGTTCATACTGCTCTCTCAAAAGCAATAGTGAATGCTGTTAGACCAATGCTATATCTTTCTAAAACAACACATTTAACTGTTAAGAGGCCTATTCATAAGAACACAACATTTTAAAATAGTAATATTAATCAAAAGGTTAATACTGTTAGGGATAAAAAATTTAATACTGCTAGGCCAAAAGCAGTAGTTAATGCTGTTAAGGTAAATAATTTTAATGTTGTTAAGGCCTCAGCTTGTTGGGTTTAGAAACCAAAGCATAAAGTTTTATACCATGTTTCTAAACACAACAGTGCATCAATCACCCTAAAAAAGTTTGATTATATTGATGTACAAGGCAGATCCAAGTCAGTGATGGCTTGGGTCCCCAAAAGAAACTAATTTTCTTATCTAATGTGTAGGGCAATCCACAAAAGGATTTACAGGATCAAGGAGTAATTGATAGTGGATGCTCAAGGCACATGACTAGAAAGAACAATATGTATAGTGTTGATTTAAAGAACATAGTTCCTAAAATAGGTTTAACTTGCCTTTTTGCAAAAGCCACATCTGATGAATCTAAACTTTGGCATAGAAGGCTAGGTCACTTAAATTTTAAAACCATGAATAAATTGGTTAAAGGAAATCTTGTAAGAGGTTTACCTTCCAAACTTTTTGAAAATGATCAAACCTGTGTTGCTTGTCAAAAGGGAAAGCAGCACAGAGCCTCTTGTAAGTCCAAAACTGAGAACTCAAGCAGTCTTCCTTTACATTTGTTACATATGGACTTGTTTGGTCCAACATTTGTAAAAAGCCTTATAAAGAAAATGTATTGCCTAGTTGTCACAGATGATTACAGTAGGTTTACATGGGTTTTCTTTCTAGCTACTAAGGATGAGACTAGTGGCATTCTTAAGTCCTTTATAACTGGGATAGAAAATCTAGTAGATCACAAGGTTAAGGTGATTAGATGTGATAATGGAACTGAGTTCAAAAACAAAGAAATGAATCAGTTTTGTAAAAAGAAGGGTATTTTAAGACAATTTAGTGTAGCTAGAACTACTTAACAAAATAGAGTTGCTGAGAGGAGGAATATGACACTAATTGAGGCTGCTAGGACTATGCTAGTTGATTCTAAGTTGCCAACTACTTTTTGTTTGTAAAAACTCTAATGAAATAATGAATGATAACTTATCTTTTAAAAACGTCTCTTTTGAGTCGTTTTCTATGATTATGACTGTTGTACTATGAAATAATACCCCAGATTAGCTTCCGCTGCTATATGTAAAAAATGGGGGTGTTATATGTTACCATTCTTAATACCATAGATCACTTAGGCAAATTTGATGGTAAGGTTGATGAATGTTTCTTTGTTAGATACTTTTTGAATAGTAAAGCCTTTAGAGTATTCAATAGTAAAACAAGGATAGTGGATGAAAACTTGCATATTAGGTTTAGTGAGAGTACACCTAATGTTGTAGGTAGTGGACCAGATTGGCTATTTGATATTGATGCACTAACAAGTACAATGAATTATGAGTCAATTGTCGCAGGTATACAGTCTAATGGTTTTGTAGGTACAAAAGCAAGTGATAATGCAAGTCAAGCTAGAAAGGAGACAGAACCTGTCAAAGAATACATTTTGCTACCATTATGGACTGCTGATCCACCATATTCCCAATATCCAAAGATTTCTCATGATGATGGATCCAAACCTTCAAGTGATGATGGAAAAAGGGTTGATGAAGATCTAAGAAAAAGATAGTGAATGTAAAGATTACGAGAAGGAAGATAACGTTAACAGCACTAACAATGTTAATACTGTTAGTTTAACTTTTATTGCTGACGGCACAAATAAGGTTAATGTTGTTGGTGGAAAAAAAACAATTAAACTTCCATTTGATCCAAGTATTCCTGCTTTGGAATATGATAGCATATTTGACTTCTTAAGAGATGATGAAAATGATGGTGTAGTGGCTGACATGAACAATTTGGATACTATAATCCAAGTCAGTCCTAATCCAACTACAAGAATTCATAAAGATCGTCCTCTTGATCAAGTGATTAGAGATTTTCAATCAGCTACATAAACAAGAAAGATGTCAAAGAATTTAGAGGAACATGGTTTTGTTAGTACTATTCAACAAAGAACAAACCATAAAGACCTTCAAAACTGCTTGTTTGCTTCCTTTTTATCACAAGAAGAACCCAAAAAGGTAATCCATGCATTAAAGGATCCAAGCTGGATAGAGGCTATGCAGGAATAGTTTCTACAATTCAAGTTAAAAGAAGTTTGGACTTTAGTGGATTTACCAAATAGAAAAAGGGCTATAGACTCTAAAGGGGTTTTCAGGAATAAAAAAGATGAAAGGGGAATTATGATAAAAAAAAAATAAAGCAAGATTAGTTGCTCAAGGGTACACACAAGAAGAAGGGATTGACTAAGATGAAGTCTTTGCCCCTGTTGCAAAAATTAAAGCAATTAGGCTATTTTTAGCTTATGCTTCATTTAAAGATTTTGTGGTGTATCAAATGCATGTAAAAAGTACTTTTCTCTATGGGAAGATTGAAAAGGAGGTGTATGTATGTCAACCACCAGGATTTGAAGATCCAGACTTTCCTAATAGAGTATACAAGGTTGAAAAAGCACTGTATGGACTACATCAAGCTCCTAGAGCTTGGTATGAAACCTTGTCAATATATCTATTGGACAATGGGTTTCAAAGAGGGAAAATTGACAAGACTTTATTCATCAAAAGGCACAAAGGTGATATTTTGTTAGTTCAAGTTTATGTAGATGATATCATCTTTGGTTCAACAAAGAAGGAGCTATGCAATGCATTTGAGAAGTTGATGCATGAGAAATTTCAGATGAGTTCTATGGGAGAACTTACATTCTTCTTGGGATTACAAGTGAAGCAGAAGAAGGATGGCATATTTATTAGTCAAGATAAATATGTTGATGAAATTTTAAAGAAATTTGGGTTTACAGAAGTCAAGACTGCAAGCACACCAATGGAAACTCAAAAGCCTCTGCTCAAGGATGAAGATGGTGAAGAAGTGGATGTTCATATGTATAGGTCAATGATTGGTTCATTGATGTATCTTACATCTTCAAGACCTGACATCATGTTTGCAGTGTGTGCCTGTGCTAGATACCAAGTCAATCCAAAGGTTTCACATCTTCATGCTGTGAAAAGGATTTTTAGGTACTTAAAAGGTCAACCAAAATTAGGCCTTTGGTATCCAAAAGATTCTCCTTTTGATTTGGTAGCATACACTGATAGTGATTATGCTGGAGCAAGCTTGGATAGGAAGTCTACAACAGGAGGTTGTCAATTCCTTGGATGTAGATTAATATCATGGCAGTGCAAGAAACAGACAGTGGTTGCAAATTCCATAACAGAAGTTGAGTATGTGGCTGCTTCAAGTTGCTGTGGATAAGTGCTTTGGATTCAGAATCAACTACTTGATTATGGATATAATTTTATGCATACCAAGATCTTTATTGACATAACAGTACTATTTGCATAATTAAAAATCCTGTTTTTCATTAAAAAAAACAAAGCATATAAAGATTAGACATCATTTTATTAGAGATTGCAATGAAAAGAAATTGATTCAAATGGTCAAAATCCATACTGACAAGAATGTTGCAGATTTGCTTACAAAAGCTTTTGATGTAAGTAGATTTTAATATTTGATTGCTAGTATTGGAATGCTAAATCTTTAAAGTCTTTTATCTTTTTATGTTTTTGTAGAGTTTTGTATGAATTAGTAATGTTATTCATGTCATTAAAAGTTTCTGTTGTTAAGTATAATTAGTACCGCTGGTTATACTTAATACTGCTAAGTTTCTACTGTTAGTTATACTTAATACTGCTAGGTATAATTAATACTGTGATAATTGTGAAAATTGCTATGGCTTGTGTTTTATAGGTTTTTGGGCTAACATTTTGTAGGAAAAGCAAAGAAAAGTGTTAGATTGATGATGGGAAACTGTTTGGAATGGAATTGAAGTTAATACTAGTGACTTAAAGTTAATGCTGCTAAGCATAACTTACTACAGCCGAGTTACTATTGCTGGGTTGTTAAGGGTATTTTTCATAAATACTTCGATTAAGGGTTTCAATCAATCATTTAATCGATTTCATTTCCTATATGCTACTCTCTAACTACAAACCCTAACTCAATTTTATCATCCATTATCAAAACCCAACACAAATGGCGACTCTAAAGTTTGCAGATACTCATAATATGGTCGTGTTTTTGTCTAAACCCACAGAGAGTGATGGGTTTGAACAAATTGTGGATTTTTTGAATGCACACCCTATAAGGTATGCATTAACGATTAATCCTACTATATATATTTCTTGCATTGAATAGTTCTGGTCTACTGTCAAGGCTAAAACTATCAATGGGGAAGAACAGTTACATGCCCTAGTAGATGGCAAGAAGATAATCATCACTGAATCATCTGTTAGAAGAGATCTTCAACTAGCAGATGAGGAAGGTATTGATTGTTTACCAAATTCTACCATTTTTGAACAAATTACATTGATGGGGTATGAGAAAATTTCACAAAAACTCACTTTTTATAAACCATTCTTTTCCCCACAATGGAAATTTCTAATTCATACTATTTTACAGTGTCTAAGTCCAAAGACTACTGCATGGAATGAGTTTAGTAGTACTATGGCATCTGCCATTATCTGTTTAGCAACAAATCAAAAATTCAACTTTTCAAAATTGATTTTTGATAGTATGATTAGAAACTTGGATAATGTCTTTGGCAAATTTTTAATGTATCCAAGGTTTGTGCAAATCTTTTTGGACCAACAACTTGAGGGGATATCAACTCATAAGAGAATTTATATTGCATCCTCTCACACTAAAAAGATTTTTGGAAATATGAGAAGAATAGGCAAAGGTTTTTCTTGTAGAGTAACACCTTTATTTCCAATAATGGTGGTACAAAACCAATCACAAATGGGTGAAGGTTCAGCAAATCCAACTGATCCCCATCACACACCCACTTTTATTCAACCATCTCCTCAACCTTAAAAGACACAAAAACCTAGGAATCCTAAAAGAAAGGATACTCAGGTACCTCAGCCTAGTGATCCTACTGAAAGTGTTGGAGATGAGGTTGTCCATAAGGAGTTAGGTGACAGTTTGGTGAGGGCTGCCACTACTGCTTCTAGCTTAGAAGCAGAGCAGGACAGTGGTAGCATCAATAAGACCCGATCCAAGGCAACACCTAATGAATCTAGTTCCCAAGGAACTAATTCAAGTGGTGGTCCTAGGTGCCAAGAAACCATGGGGGATACAATTGCTCAAACTAGGTTTGAGAATGTATCTAAACATTCCAATGATTCACTACTCGCAAGAGGTAACACACTTCAAAGTGATGAGGATAGACTTAAACTTGAGGAATTGATGGCACTATGTACCACCTTACAAAACAGGGTTCTTGATTTGGAGAAGAGAAAGACCTCTTAACATAATGAGATTGCTAGTTTGAAAAGGAGGGTCAGGAAGCTTGAAAAGAAAAATAGGTCAAGAACTCATAAGCTAAAGAGATTATACAAAGTTGGTTTAACTGCTAGGGTAGAATCCTCTAGTAATGAAGAAAGTTTGGGTGAGGATGCATCCAAACAGGGGAGGATTGATGCTATTGATGCAGATGAAGAAATTACCCTGGTTAGTGTTCATGATGAAATAGAAGTTGATGAAGAAGTAGTTGAAGTTATTAACACTGCTAAGTTAATTATTGATGTTGCTCAGGTTAGTGTTGTTGTGATAAAGTTAGTGTTGTTAGTGCTGCAACAACTGTTAGTGCTGCTACAACAACTACGGCTACAACTGGTAATGATATTACTTTGGCTCAAGCACTTAAAGAAATGAAAAGTACAAAACCCAAGACGAAAGGGGTTGTTATACAAGAGCTAGGTGAATCTACAACAACAAAATCTTCACAACTATCTTCACAACAATCACAGGACAAAGGTAAAGGGATATGGATAAAACCTGTGAAGCTTATGAAAAAGAAAGATCAAATCAATTTTGATGAAGAAATTGCTTTAAAACTACAAGCTGAATTTGATGAAGAAGAAAGACTTGCAAGAGAAAAATCTAAAAAGAACAAGAAGCCAATATTGCCTTGATTGAAACATAGGATGATATACAGGCAAAGATTCATGCTGATCATCAATTGGCTGAAAGATTGCAAGCACAAGAACAAGGAGAGTTGTCTGTTAAAAAAAGCTACATTATTTCAACAACTCTTAGAGAAAAGAAGAAAGCCTTTTGCAGCTAAAAGAGCAGAAGAGATAAGAAACAAACCACCAATAAAAGCTCAACAGAGAAATATAATGTGTACTTACCTAAAGCACATGGAAGGATACAAGCTCAAAGATTTGAAGTCAAAAGGGTTTGATTCTATTCAAGAGATGTTTGACAGAGCATTCAAAAGGGTAAATACATTTGAAGACTTTAGAACAGAATTGGTGGAAGGCAAAGAAAAAAGAGCAGGAGCAGAGCTGGTACAAGAGAGTATAAAGAAGCAAAAGGTAGAAGATGACAAAGAAATAGCAGAGATTAAAAAGTTAATGGAAATCATTCCAGATGAAGAAGAAGTGGCAATTGATGCTATACCTTTGGCTGTTAAGTCTCCAAGTATTGTTGACTGGAAGATTCATAAAGAACGAAGAAAAAGCTATTATCAAATAA